>JAWNNQ010001429.1:0-64701 GCA_035044765.1 Leucophenga montana | reverse complement strand
TGAGGCTGCTTGCATTAATGTTGAATGCATGTCATTTGATATTACAGTTTGTGCAGTGTATTTTCCACCACGATTTTGTTTTAAAGAACAAGATTACTGTAACTTTTTCAAAAAACTTGGTTGTAAATTTATTGTTGGTGGAGATTATAATGCCAAACACCCTTGGTGGGGATCAAGGGTAGCAAATCCCAAAGGAAAGGAGCTATATAAATGCATAAAATTGGCAAACCAGATGTCCTGCAGATAAAACTAGGTACAATACAGCATCATTCCAACTTAAAAAACGCTTGCACGAAGTAAGAAATGAAGAAACTGCAGAGTTTTTCAAAAGTCTGGATATTAACACGAAAGACTATGAATACAGCCTTTGGAGAGCTACCAAATATTTAAAACGACCTGCAAAACGAAATGTTGAGAATGGTGAAAACCGCCAAAGCTAAGGTTGAGGCATTTGCACAACATTTACACTCAACATTTCAACCAAATTCAAATCTTACGCCTGAAGATACTGAAATAATAGAGTTTCTGGATGTACCTTGTCAAATTCGTAGAATTACTCTGTCTGAAATCAAAGACTAATTCGCAAAACTGAATCAAAAAAGGTCACCAGGCTATGATAAAATAGACGGAAGAGTTACGAAAATGCTCTCAAAAAAGTGTATTCAATTTTTAGCACTAATTTACAATGCGATTTTGAGGCTGGATGAAATGTGCGGAGGTGATGATTCCAAAACCAAACAAGCCTGAAAATATTCTCTCGTCCTACCGTCCTATTAGCTTGCTGGTGACATTCTCCAAAGTATTCGAAAGAATACTTATGAGTAGATTGTTACCAATTTTGGATGAATACAATATATCCAGAGCAATGTCATCGTATAGTGGATATAATTAAAAGTGGATTCGAGAAGAAACTGTATTCTGCGGCAGTATTTCTTGATATACAACAAGCATTTGACCGAGTCTGGCATCCAGGCATGTTATATAAAATGAAAAAACTGCTTCCTGCTCCATTTTTCCACTTATTGAAATCGTATCTAAGCAATCGACACTTTTATGTTCAAATGGAAGGAAAAACATCGAACCTATATAGTATCCATGCTGGTGTTCCACAGGGCAGTGTTTTGGGACCTGTCCTTTACAAAATATTCACTGCCGATTTTCCTGTTGTCAGTGATGTTCAAGTAGCCACTTATGCTGATGATACAGCTATAATTGCATCTAAAGACACTGCGGCAGAAGTATCTCAAGATATTCAAAATGAAATAGTTGAAATAGAGCGATGGCTTAAGAAATGGAAAATAAAGGTTAATACTGAGAAGTCGAAACATGTCACATTTGCTCTGAGAAGAGGAGATTGTCCGTCAGTATTTTTAAATAATTCACAAATTCCTCATAGTGATTCCGCAAATTATCTTGGACTCGATATAAATCGGAGAGTAATTTGGAAAAGTTATATTAAAGGCAAGACAAAGAAACTCAACATAAAAACCAAAACAAAGTATTAACTGCTTGGGAGAAAATCGCAGCTTAGTTTGGAGAACAAAGTTCGGCTTTACAAGGCTATTTTAAAGCCTGTGTGGACATATGCTATCCAATTATGGGGAACTGCAAGCCAATCAAATATTGAAATTCTGGCTAATGACCAAATTCACAAAATTTAAATATTCCATACATTAAAGATGAAATACGTAGAATAAGCACAAGGTATGTTGAGAGACTACATGATCATTTAAATTTTTTGGCAATAGGCCTACTAGATAATAGCGATACAACTCGAAGACTTAAAAGAAATCATGTGTTAGATTTACCTTTTAGAGATTAAATTTTGTATATATTGTAAATAAACTCTTAATTATAGAATTTTGAATTTAATAGATTTTCTCACTGGAGTACAGCTATTTCTGTTATATTATGAACTTTCAACTAATTTACTTATTGTCTTATTGATAGATTGTAAATTAATAATAATAAAAAAAAAAAATTTCACAGTTATAATACTAATTTGTTCAGTAGGCATTTGATTTGCTTTTCAATAGCACATTTAAACTATATTACAAAGATGGATTAGAAAATATGGATTAGAACAACGTAGGATTAGAATGTAATTGTGCGCACATAGGACATTGTGCGCGCATAGCTACAAAACTTCACACGATTATTTTTTTTAAGTAGTTAGCTTAAAAATTTGAGTTCAATCGGCTGGATGGTTTAGGTGTCTATATTCTGTAAAAAAAAACCTTTTGACGAGGCAGAAATCAACCATACATATGAAAAATATAAATATTTCGTCACAAAATTGATATCAGAATTTTTGTGAGTTGCTGCAAGTAAGCTTTCGTCACTTGGCTTTTACCTAGTCGAGATGTATTTTTATTTTATATCAGTAATTTTAATAGAGAAGAGGAATAAAGTGCTTAGATGACACTGTAAATAAAAACTGTACCTTGCCTTAGACTTCTTATATGAACCATAGATTTGTGTGGGGCAATATATTTAAATGTTCCGTTCTGAAAATGTGCGGCACATTTCAATACAATTGAAAAAAAATTACAATAATTTAATTTCAAAATAAAAACATTAAATATTCACTTAAAAACTTAAACCTGGGCTCAGATTTGTATAGCGGCTACCTTTTAAACATTGAAAAGGAGAGTCTAAATATCCATACTTGAAGTCTCTATCTCTGCGAGATTAAATAACCAATTTTTTTTCTTAGCGATAGGTACTCGTACATACTTGTATATATGTTATTTCTTGAATGCATATTTACATACATACGAGATATTTAATATATTTATACAAGCATAGATACATACGTATGACTACATACGAAAAAAGCCAAAAACCAAAGTGTATAAGAGTATAACAGGTATATGTCAACGCTGCGTATTACAGATGTAACAGCCATTAGTATGACGCATCAGGACAAATAGCTAATTTTGCACAAACTGATATTTCTCAGCTCACGGAATTTTTACAGAAAAGTAGAATATATCAAAATTTGCCCAATGTATTATCACTCCAAATGTGAGTACGAAAATTTGGTTTAAATTTTCGCCAAAATCGCAAAATGTACTTTCCAAAATTAATTTTGACCTATATTTTTTTTAACTCGGGATTGCACAGCACCAGCTTAGCTTTCATTTGGACGGTATTCAAAAGACCATTCCAACGAGCTATTGCATGTTGTAAAATATTAAGCCGGTTGGGTACAATTGAAATATGAGATTTTTTTGTGACAAAAGTATTTTAAAACAAAAGTATTTTTTTTTTGTGTACTAAAATCCTGTATCAATAAAATTTTGGTTTTCTAAAGGATGCAAACAACCTATTTCATTAACTACAATTTCAAAAATTCATAGCTTTTGAGTGGCTGGACCGATTTTCCTGATCTTGGGCTCGTTGGACACGTCTCGGCGTAAAGAATAAATAAATAGAGGGCATAGCCTCCTAAGCCCCAATACCGCTAAGGGTGGGTATTTTTCAAACCCGTATATTTCGGACTGAGGTGATCCGATATTATATGTTTCAACATTTTCTGAATGTATGTTTCAAGACTTTTTAATAGTACGTAACACGTTTCGATTAAACTTACCAGTAAAAACTTCGATATTGTGCGTATAATATTGCAATAAAGCCTTGCACAAATTTATACGAAATGTCAAACGACGCACTTATAAACCTTAAAATTAAATGCACTTCTATGTTTCGCTTGACTAAACATAACAAAGCAAGAACTATGGGCATATTCCAAAGAACTGGATGCTTGCTCAGATTCCAAGTTCTAATGAGTACAAGTGTGAGTAAACGTGCAAGATGCTTGTGCAATACAAGTAGATTTAACAAACGTAAACGTGTACATATGTACCAAATTTAATCCAGCTGTATGTACCAAATCTCATCCAAATCTGTACACCGCCTTATTTTTCAAAGTATCTTATTTGTTGCTGAGATATAATGAACCAAAATATAAGAAATATTTTAGGAACGGCGTACCACCCAATTTTCAAGTGGATCTCATTTCTCTCGGTGTCCTTTACTTATGTATGTCCCATCTCCCCGTATAATATAGTTACTGAGATGCAACGATTTTGGTATTTCTCTATGGAGTGTCACCACCCACCTATCGACTTTACTTTATCTACTTATGAACCAAATTTACTCCAGCTGCGTTCTATAATTTATTTGAAAGAAATCATCTTGGAAAACTAAGACAAATAAGTACACGTTCGTGGAAGTTGACAATAAAGCACAAGTAAAATATAACGGTAATCGCTTTTATTTTACTGCTTCTAAATACTTTCAGAATTTTTAATTTGGGACTGCGTACCGTTTCTGAGTTGAATGAGAAGGGCAGAAGAAAGCAAGTAGTCATTGCTTCAGTATACTGCGCGGGAGAGCATGCATCACTTCCGGAGGAATTTGGACTACCTATCTATCCTGGTAGGCTGCGATGCAAATGCACATAATGAGGCTTGGGGAAGCACGGACAACAACTTCAGAAATCCTTATAAGTAGGCACGAAGTATTAGATGTAACACTTTGTAGCGTGTCCATGGAAAATGACACAAGGAACTGGCATGTATCACAGGAACCATCCATGTCTGACCATAGGAGAAAAAGGAACCCGAGAATTAAGAAGAAACCCTTAGAAAACTGAATGGGGAAAGTATGTATCACAATTATCGGATGCCATAGGTAGGTAAAGTTCCTAGACACTCCTTGGAGCTAGATCAAGCAGTTAAAGACTTGAATGTAGGAATAATTCAGACAATTAAAGTTGCTTGTCCTATGATCAAAGATAGGAGTGAACGGAACGCCCCATGGTGGAACGAGCACCTACAAAGACTTAGGGCAAATGTAAGAAGGCTGTAAAATAGTTCAAAATCCGATTGGTGTGCTACGATGTAAAAATCGAAAATTTTTTGTCAATTTTTTTTCTACCTATTTCCAACTTTTACTAGTTAAAAGCGGTACTCTTAGCCACCAACACATGTATAAATTGTAGTAGAACCTATACCTGTTCTAGAGAACTCTGTCAAAAATCAAATCTGACCTTTTTTCCATAATATCCGCCTACTACTGACTTCTACGTGGCAAAAGTTAATATCGAAAGTTTGTGTAATTTCTTTTTTTTTTTTTTTAAATTATCTGATATTTGCAGTCACCTTAGATTCACTTGTGTAAATCGTAAGGGACCAGGACTCACAGCTTGGCGGTGGCTGCAACTCGAGTCCCTTCGGTCCGGTCCCACACCCAACCAACCTTCCACTCATGTGGGACGAGTTTTACGTTTTAAAGTCCTCTTTGCTTCAAACTTGGGCACAAGTTTTCGATCTTGGAGTCTAACGCATATAAATACGTCGGGCGCTGTTGGTCCACATTTTTTACTCGAAGCCTCTGTCACTTCTTTGACAACCCTCTCTACAGATTGCGTATGCGACGCAACGTTGGTCAATCGGACATCAGGCATTGGGGCAAACCGATCTTCTATGATGCGTCGTAGTTCGATGTCCATCAAGTTGGTGGTTATCGGTGGCTCGGACATTTTTTCCTCGGGCCATTCGATCATCCCTGTACAATCGATTGCAGAGAAATTCAGGATCGGTGGGATGAATTTCCGGACGACAGTAGGGTTGCTGCATTCGCGGGCCTGCAAAATTCGATGAGCTGCTTGTTGCCGTACTTCTATCCTGTCGTCGTAGCATTGCCACCAAAATATTTTAGTAGTGCGCGTGGAAAGCGTTATCTTGGAGAACCTTTTGTGCTACTTCTTTTAACTGCTTGGGGATAGTACGTAAAGCAATCATTGTATGCCACAGAATTTTAAAAGCGTTTTTCAAAGTGCGACAAAGGACGACAGTGCGTAAAGCAATCATTGTATGCCACAGAATTTTAGAAGCGTTTTTCAAAGTGCTCTCACGTTTGATGCGGAATTGTGAGGGAGCGTACACTGTTTCGACGAAGATTCTTCATGTTGGCTAAATGTTTTGGCGTAGAAACGTACAGCCTGATTACGCGGCTACCTGTAGTAAGCCCTTTCGCGTGATGCATCTTCCCAGGTTTTTTGTTAGCAAGCCCATCAGAGACAACACCACATGACACGGCTTTGCATATATCATATAGGTAGAGTTGGTCTGTGCTGATTTTATCTCTCTCTACTTCTGGAAGCTCACAGGGTATTGCTTTGAACCTCTTTACGGGCAGATTTTCACAGTTGTGCAGCAATAATAATAATAATAATAACAATAGGACCCGAAAATCCAGTAGGTCCTGTAGTTGGACTGTCTAAGGTCTCAATTACATGACGCAACGGCAATTCGTTAGTGTGTAATTGACAAACATCCCACTGCAAAGGCCGCCCAAGTTCCTTTTCAATACGACGTATAATACCGTTGTGTATTCCTGTATTTGTTGGAGCACCATCACATCCCGCGAGTTTTAGCGTTGGCAAATCACAATAGGTCCTTTCTTGAAGATAAGTCCAGATAGACTTAAGCTCGTCCTCAGCCCCATGAGATTCTGATGTCACATGACCAAAATATCCATCACCGGGCTGTTTTACGAGGGATAAATGATTTTCTTTACCAACTCTTTGGTGTTGCAGGCCAATACTCGTAGTTTCAATCGTAAGCGTATTGTCGTCAAGAGTTGTGTCTTGACATTCTTGCTCTGTGACTGCACACACACTGCACCACTAGAACTGGCTAACACATCTTCAAGTTGTCTCTTGTTAGCTCTGTTTTCCTCGATCACTTTCCTCTCTTCTCGTTTATGCAGCTTAGTGGTTGTCTTCTTATCCACTGGACCTATGATCATTTTCCGATTCGTACGCTGATTGTTTTGCAAAGATCATTTACAGATGGAGGGTTTGCAGTTGCGGGCAGCTACATCAAATAACACTCTAAACTGGTCGTGAAAAGCAGAAACTTTTTTTTTAAAGGCATCACTCTCACTGTCTCTTTTAAATGACTTGTTAGCTATTGATATGTAGAAACGTTGTGTTTTAACAGTTGCTCCATTCTTGTAACGCTCACCACAGGAATGGAAGCCAATGACCAGACCTCAGTTACACGTTTCAGCACTAAAGAAGCAGCTTCTTTAAACGATAGGTTGATACCTCCCTTATCTTCTTTTAATCGGCAGCATACGCCCATCGAAATCTGTAGGATGCCCTAAAATATTCAATTCAAAATTTCTTGCTTCACTACGATAGCTTGTGAACTATTTGTGATACACAAACTGAACGACGGTTGAACAACAGGTCTATATACACAAAAGAAAAAAAAAAAACTATACAAACTTTCGATATTAACCTTTGCCACGCAGAAGTTAGTAATGGGCGGATTTTATGGAAAAAATGTCGTATTTGATTACTTTTTTCGACGTTTTGACAGAGTTCTTTAGAACAGGTATAGGGTTGCACACAGGGGAGGTAATTTTTCCCCTTCTATGGAGCCTAGTCGTAGAGGGCCTACTATGTAGACTAGCCGAGAATGGGATACGATGCCAAGGGTATGTAGATGACATCGTCATAATAGCAAGTGGAAAGTTTGAAGAGACACTCTGTGACATAATCAACAGAGGACTCAAATTCACACAAGATTGGTGCGGTGTGGTGGGGCTTAACATCAACGCTGCCAAAACGACCATTGTGGAGCTTTTCCTTTCTAGATTAGAAGAGATTAGGCTCTCAGGGGTTACAGTAGAACTTAGCAATAAGGCCAAATATCTGGGGGTAACACTAGACAGTAAGCACCTATGGAAAGCACATATGGAAGAAACCATAAGAAAAGGCACAAAGGCAATACTTGTGTGTAGGAAGCTGGCCGAAAAATCTTGGGGGTGTAACCCGAAGAACATGCTGTGGCTTTATAACACGGTAGTGAAACCAATGTTACTATATGGCATAGTTGCGTGGGAAGAGCGAGCGTGCCAAGTGACAGCACACTAGGGCGCTCAACTTCCTACAAAGACTAGCGTGTACTTGCATCACAGACTCAGGACTAGGACTCACTATTGGGAGTCAATGGGAAAACACACCAGTTTCTTCCAAGCAGAAATGTGTGCGATTATCAGATGTGTGCAATTTAACCTAGATAGAAGATATCACAATTGCGATATTGCTATCCTCTCAGACAGCCAGGCTGCGTTGAAGGCAGTTAACTCCAACGTAGCTAGGACGAAGCTAGTACTTGCAGCATAGGGACTATTGGAAAAACTCGGCGTACATAACAGAGTTTCGCTGCTGTGAGTGCCGGGTCATAACAATATTCCAGGAAATGAGCAAGCAGACAAGCTTGCCGGACAAAGAGAAGCAACGGTAGTGATTGGGAGAATGAGGAAAAGAACAACACTGGGCTACAAGTTATTTTTAGGAGGCTACAACCTGAACATATCAAAAACTATGCTAACTGCTAACAGACCACTGTAGACTAAAGAAACATTTATGTATATGTTTTGGGGATACATAGCTCACCCGAATGCAGATTCTGTGACCACGAAGAGGGTACCCTCTTCACATTCTTGCAGAATGTAAAGCTGCAGCTAGAAGCAGACTGCAGATGCTAGGTTATCACTTTATTTGAATTAGCAAGTGAGGAAAGTACTAAGATTCATTCAACATATAATCTTAGGGCAGGTCATCTAGCTCAGTAGGACAAACAATAGACCTTTTAGGGCGCGGTTTTTATATGTCCCCATCATAAATTAATAAATATCGTTTAATGAACGGTACTTTAAAGACAAAATGAGAAAGGGCAGATAAAAATGAAAGAAAATTTTCTAATACATAAAAAACATAAAATTAGTTATGTTTTTATTCATGAGAGTGTATATATCTATACATTCCTCGATAACCTGCACGTCTATTTGTGAAATCCAATTAAAAAGCCCTGCAGTAGTTTCTGAGATTGGAGGTAACAAGAAGACATGAGCGGTAGGCGACTTCAATTTATATTTGTATAGATTCATATAAAATTCATGCTCTCGGCCGACCTGCTTATTACAAATATTTAACTTACGAAAATATTTAACTTAAATAATTACTCACCTGCACAAATGCTTCGTATGTTAAGGCTTCGGAAGTTCTTAGTAGCCTTTGAATCGTGTTGTCAATTTTTTCCTTTGTATAATTTACTATATGTTCCTTAGCATCATACGGAGTCGCCTTATCATCAAAATTGAGCTTTGTGTCCTCAATCCACTCATATTTAATGTGCGATGTATCGCGTCGCCAAATAATGACAATTCGTAACAAGTTGTCCACAGCGGAACCCTTCGAAATCGCCTTTATAAAATCTGATTGCTTTTCCTAAAATAAAAAATATATGAGTGATATAATAGTTTTTTGAAGCCTTACACTTTAAAAAATTACTTACTTTAAACATATAGGCATAACGAACTTTATCTAAACTATATTCGCTATGTATTGCAATATGTCGCAAAGCTCCTCTTGCGAAGTCATGTTCATTCGAGTTTTCAGTTATTAAGACAACACACAATCGTTTTCGTGGACGGTTCCATTCTGCCGGGCAAAGTCCTACAAAATTAACACGTATGTACAAGATGAAGAATTAATATATTATTTTATAAGTAAAATGTTCAATCTCTTTGACTCAAAAAATCATCTGAAAATCCCGAAACTACAGCAATACAAAATTGAAACTTTGTAAATGTATTACTTTTGACGCACACTAAAACCGAATGTTGTATAAACACTCGTATACATATAACGGCTGGCATTATTGCTGTTTTGTTAGTTATGTTAATGTACATATTCTAAATGCTAAATGCCTTAATGTCACTTTTTTTAACATACAAATGTATTATAGTTTTTAAGTAAGCAGATTGATTGACAGATTGACATTGACTTGACAATAATAAAAACAAAAAAAATTTTATTAATTTTTTTTTTTTTTTTGTTAATAAAATTATAACGTGGAATTAAAACGTTCAGTGTTTTAATTTATCACTAGCGGCATTCAAGCATTAAATTTAGTTAAATTTAATTGGCGCGTAGCGAGCCCGCCATCGCAGCCAGAGACAGCAAGCAGCGAACATCATTTTGGACCTTTTCCCAGCCCTCATTTGCCCAGCAAAAATTGTGAGTCCTCGGCTTCTCAAATTGACCTGCAACTACACTAACATATCCTACAGCGGCACTCTGCCCTTAGAATCTCATTATACAAAATATTGCGCCATATCAATCCCTATATATATATTTATTTAATTCTATTAAATCTATTATATTCCCTCTAACAACTCAAACTTAAACCCGTATCTCATTACGCGCGTTTTCAATCGACCTTCCGAGCCCACTTTTGCCAATACCATAGTGAGGAGAATATTGTGGCTGAAGACCATTAACAATCAATTCGACGCCGTGCGCAGCATCTTGGACTTGTGTGTGGAACAACTTGGCGAGTTTTACGCCAGGATCGGGGTGTAAAGGCTTACAAAATCCAACTTGTTCAATAATTGAAACCCCCACAATTTTATTAAGTCTTTATGTACATCCATATGAATGATTTGGTTAACATCTGTTGGGGTTTCTGTGTATTTTGACAGAAGAATTAAATTCATCTTTCTGTACAATCTACAAAATATTAACGTTTCGTTCCACATCAGTGAAATGAAGATCAAAAAATTCAAGACAGTGTTGATAATTTTCTATGTTTCCAAGGGAATAAAAGGAATTTGTACCAGAAGGTCAATGGAGAATATTATTTACAAGTATTACATTGTTTGTGGGAGAGTTCTACGTGTTAGGCCCGAATATTCCAAAGGAAAGCAGCTATTTTTATTGCATGATTATGCACCACCTCACAAGACAAAAAATTCCATTGAATTTTTATTGAAAAACCACCACCCGCATTCTCCTGAGCTATTTACAATGACATCACAGCCATACAATCAGCCGTGATACAGGTGCTAAGGATCATCCCAAAAAGCGGGTTTAAAAGTCTATGGATAAATTGGTTGAGCGTTTCAAACATTGTATTGAGTTAAATGGATCCTATTTTTAATAAATATTAGCTTTGAAACATAATACCATGCTTGTTTTATTTTATAACTAAAAAGTTCGGTTATTATTTGATCCCACCTTGTATATGTCTACTTAAAATGGTTTCTAAATTATTATTTAGATCCGATAAATTAATATATATATTTTTAATTATTTTTAAGTAATTTTTTAATTCAATATCTTTTGTTTCACTTTCTAAAATAATAATTTGTGTTTCAAATCTATTTACTACGGTATCTAAAATTCCAATATGACTATGAGTATCATTTGTTGGGAATGTACCGAATCTTGGCCATCAATATTATTGTCCATAGAACTTGAGTCTAATACATTTATTTCACCAGAGTCCGTATTAATTCTATTTAAGAAGTGCTACCTGTAATATAGTTTACTTTAATGTTGAACTCGGATCGTTAGTATATTATTATGCCATCTATAAAGTCTAAGATTCAATAAATTATTTTGCGCTTTGGCAAAAAGCCATTTTAACAGTTGATACTCTAGACAATATTTCAAATTTAATGTCCCAGATACACTAAGATGCGATTTCATTTGTTTTATTGTTTTAGACAATTGCATTTTTAAAATATGTTCGACTATAATTGGATTGGGTTTGACTCCATCTTGTGTTAAAATATGGCCAAGAGAAAGGGTGTCTTTGAATTTGTTAATTTGAGTTCGAAGCTTAGCTTCCCTTAATTTTTTCATTACTCGGTTTACATTTCCAACATGTTCTTGCAGGCGGGTTAAGAAAACCAATATGTCATCTATATAAACCACGCAAATTTTATTAATAAATTCTTTTAGAACACAATTAATGAGTCGTTGAAATGTGCAGGAGTATTGTTGAAGCCGAATGGCATCCGAACAAATTTAGAGTAGCCATGTGGCGTGAAAATGCTGTTTTCGACCGGTCTTTTTGTCGAAAAAGAATTTGGTGAAATCCTTTCGCCAAATCTATTGTTGTGAATTATTGGGCACGACCCAGTTTATCCAAAATATCTTCAATATTTGGAATTGGGAATCTGTCACCGATAGTAATACTGTCTAGTCCAATACAACCCTCTATTTTTGCTTCCTGGAGTTTTCTAATTTCGTTGGGATAATCCACAAAGGGTAATTATATGGTGAATTATTTTCCATAATTATTCCCTGTTGTAAAATTTCTCCAACTTTTTAAAAATTTCTTTTGCATGGACTTGAGGATAATAATTTCGTGTTGAATTACGTATGTGTTTGATAATGTTTGCCTAACTATGTAAATTAAATCTCAGTAACTATTTAACAGTTTTTGCATATTTACAATTGCATTCATTGGCTTAACAATATTTTGTCCTAGTATAGTATTGAAATCCATATTTTTAAAATATGTCAATTTCCAAGACAGTGTCGCAAATTCATTAAATTCTATTGGTACTTCAGTAACAATTTCAGGTGAAATGATCCTGTATGATCATACGGCATATTACTATTACTGATTTGTATATTATTGTTATTTTAAAAACTGTCTTGAGTTGCTTGAACATGATTAATTTCCATTGGTGCAAATTGATTTTGTTCCGACCTGCGGTGAAATCGATTAGCCTCTCTCCATTGCTGGAGGTAGCGTCGTGAAGGCTCAATTTTCCGACTGTTGGGCCAAAGATTCCTTCCTTCCCAATTTTGGCGTTGAAATCGCCAAGTACGATTTTTGCATCGTGATTGGGGCAGCTCTCGTAGAGACGTTCGAGGCGCTCGTAAAATTCATCTTTGGCCGCATCGTCTGCGTCTTCCACTGGGGCGTGTGCACAAATCAGGCTAATGTTGAAGTACTTAGCCTTTATACGTATCGCGGCCAGGCCATCTTCCACAGGTATGAAACTGGTGACAAGTCCTCGTAGTTTAATACTAACCACGAAACCTCATCCAAATTCGTGCTTCTTCGCATGGCAACTATAATAGATGCCACAGGATGCCTTTTTTGAGCTTCCTATCCATCTCATTTCCTGTATTGCGGTGATGTCAGCAACTTCGCAAAGCTAAAATTAGGAACTGTTTCTGCACCGATTAAATTTTTATAGTATGCACTTCGTACTGAGGATTCCACACAATACAACCATACTCAAGACTGGGGCGTACTAAAGCAATGAACAACAACTTATTTATATACAGGTCGACAAACTCTTTTCACCACCTTTTAACAAATCCCAGCATAGACGAGGCTTTATTTACCATAATGTATATATGGGCATTAAAGTTCAACTTAGGATCCATTAATATACCAAGATCGTAGTAGGTTTCCACTTTTTCAAGAGCGTTGCCCTAAATACAATAAGACGATTGAATTGGGTTACGTCTAAGAAAAGGCATACATTTCCTTTTTTGTCATTTAAATAGTTTATTTATGTTGCACCATACAACCATGCGATTCAAATCATATTGTAGCAATGAGGATTGAGCTTGCAATTTGAAATGAAGGAAAAGCTTAACATCGTCCGCGTACATTAATATATTCGCATTGAGAATGACAGGCGGAAGGTCGTTTAGAAACAGCAAAAATGATGCTTGGCCCAAATGACTACCCTGTGGAACACCAGAAGAGAAGTAGATCGTTTTAGAAGTTGCTGATCTAAAAATTACACACTGTTTCCACGCACAAATATAAGATTTTATCCATTGAGCAAAATTTAAAGGGAAACCCGATTTTATATAACTTAAAAAGCAATATTTTATGATTTACACTATCAAATGCTTTACTAAAATCTGTGTAAATTACGTCATCCTGCATGCCATCAGAAAAAGCAATTAGGGTTCTCGAAGTAAACTCCAAAACATTTGTATTAACAGAACGATCCTTGAGAAAGCCATGCTGAAAAGGAGAAATGATTGGAGCAAAAAAATGTAAAATATGGTTAGTAATAATTTTTTCGAAGAATTTAGGGACCGCGGATAATTTTGCAATACCACGAAAGTTACATAAGAGGCATATCCAGAAAGTAAGTGTACTGAGGCTCTCATTGTGACTGACGAAATTGTGGAAAAAATCGAAAATGTTCTCCGTGACGATCGCAGATTGACTGTGGATGAACTTTCTGCGGAAATCTCCTGATCTATACTACACGAAACAATCACAGAAACCCTCGGATATCGGAAACAGTCCGCGAGGTGGGTCCCAAATGGTTTGCGTTAAACTACTTCGAGGAAGTCATCCAAAATTTGATACCCCGCTTCACTACCTTCATATAGAGGAATGGTAATGGCAAACAAGTTAATCATTATCAGCAAAATTTTCGCCAAAGTTCATGCACGATGGAAATGACCGGGTATTTCGTTTAGTATTAACGAAGTCGAAATTTGGATCCAATTTAATATTACACTGAACACTACACAAATAATTAGCGTAAGCAACTTGGTTAAGACAATCACTAGCCTTTCCCGAGATTTTTAATTTTAAAAAAGTCGATTTTTCTTATTTCACCAAGGCGACTGATTTGACATTTCACTGGTAACTACAGACGGAACAAAATGATCAAAGACATTATAAAGAGGCTTGTTAAATATATCTACAGCTGTATTGATATTGGTCGCGGTGTAAACCGGCAGCCAAATTATATTTAAAAATTGACTTTTAAGAATAGAATAGGTTGCACGTTTAAATAATCTTTTCGGCTTTAAAGGAATATAATGTTTTACCAGATCACAAATTTTAACATTATATCGAGGGTTGGATGATAGGGATCCTCGGGTGAAGAAATAGGAGGTACTCTATTTAATTTACCGGCCAAGTGCTTGTAGTTTTTATTACGCACATTGTTAATTTGTCTCAAATTAAAATCGGCGGGGCCACACAGAAAACGGATCGAATTTCGTCTAAGTCCACTGGCTCAAGAAACAAAGAGTCATTTGAATTAATCCAACTAATGTTTGGAAGATTAAAGTCACCTATAACACAGCACGAGTAATTTTCATGCAAATTGTTGAATAAGCTCAACATGAGGGCCATAAATATGCTCTGAAGAGTTCGACGGGATTAATTTAATTTTTACTGCAACGAATTCAATATTATCTATATTATTAATGACTAATTGTTCGGAAGAGTATTTCACGTTAACAGCAATTAGGACACCACCACCGCTTCTACCTACCCGATCAAATCTATAAACAGAGAATTTACTTCTTAAAACTTCAGAATTTAAAATTTCTGGTTGTAACCAAGTCTCTGCAAAAACCAGAACGTCAAATGGTATGCACATGCTGTTGAGATAAACCGAATTTAATTTAGTGTTAAGGCCACGAACGTTTTGGTAACATATACAAAAATACGCGGTAAACTTTCAGAACTAGCAGATGGCGGGTTAAACAAAAGCAGATGAGGATTCGGTTACTAATAGCCTACAACTTATTTAAATAGACCGGACACAGTTTAGATACCGACGAATGGTTTATCTCTTGCCTCAGATTAAATTTTTTATTCGCGCGGATGCAATTTATGCATATATTTATTTATTCTTTTTCACAAACAGACGAGTTGTGATTCCCATGGCACCTAACACAGACTTCCTCACTCTTGCAATTAGCAGCAATGTGATTAAATCCTTCTCATTTGAAGCAGCACATAACGTCAACACCATCATACACTTTGCAGCGTTCCCACCCTATATTTATTTTTTGTGGCGCTAAGATATTAGCGAACACAATCGGGTTAACATCATATATAGCGTTATAATGGTTGCCGATAGGGTTTTCACTTGAAACTGGATTAAGGATTTGTCATCGGCATAAGCATTTTGTTTCTTAATTAAGTCGGTGAGTTCACTATCTTCGTGCTTAATTTTCATGCCAATAATTATAACTCAAGGGTTAATTTTACTAGGCACTTCGCGATCAGACTCAATCTCAGCCTATATAACAACTACTCCGTTTTGTCTTTTGCGTTCAACTTTTGCGTTCAAGTCGGTTTTTCTCACCACCGACGTTTGAGACTTTTTTGGACGTACAATAAATGGATTTTTTTTAACAGTAGGCACAACTTTATCTTTTCGTTTAACGTTAAGTTTTACTATGTCGGCATAAGACTGAATAGACTTTGCTCTATTGTTGTTGTCTTCCCGTATGATTTTATTTTCTTTGCAAACACTCTCATTAGTAGCAGACATATTTATAAACTGCTGCATTAATGCATCGACATTGTCTGAGACCTTCTTCAAATCACCAAAAACTTTATTGAAGTCGCGATGCTTCATGGTTTTTTACACGCTCAACATACCGAGATTCAACCACTTTTAACAATTTGATTTCAATATTGTTTATTTTTTGCGCCTCATTAAATTCACTTTTGTATTCACTTAAGTGGCGCGCGCTCACTGTAACCTGTTCTTGTACTTCGCGAATTACCAAGTCAACATTCTGAATATAAGTAACACAATCTTCACACATGAATTTTATCATGGGATTAGTACCCAAAATGTTTGCGATATATTGGTCTAGGCCCAAACATTTTGGTGCCACATGGAATAGTTTAGAACATACGCCATCACAACGAATGCTAGTTTCGCCGCGTATAGTGCTTTTGCATTTTGAAGCACTCCGACATATTAGTAAATATGCACAGTAAACCGCCACCGACAATTAAATTTAATATGTCGCGTATTTAAAACGTAAAATAAAAACGTTTAACACGAAAAGAGCATAAAGAAATGTTTAAAAATATTAATTGTAAATTTTTTAAAATGGTAATGAAAAAGTTTAATGGAAACAGTAACAGAGTTGCCACATTGACTATGTTGGGGAACAGAGAGCATCATCGCTCCATAAACGTTAGTTATTAATATTACTAATAATAATATTATTACTATTGTTGTTACAGCCTCGTATCAAAATGAGTGAACATGCATCGAATAGTGATGAAAATAAAAGTAATGATTGCCTCATATGTGACAAAATCGGATCTAGTTTTCAATTAAGCTACGAACTAAGAGAAATTGTAAACGTACAAAACTAGCTACATATTTAGCCTAGCTTGTTGCCACGTGTACTAATCTGTTAGCGACGGCGTCGACAGCTGCTGTTGTCCCTTCTATGATCCCCCCACCTTTATAGCAGGAGTCCCTCGAGGCCCAAGGACAAGTTTGTAATAGTTCCCCTTTACAAATAAAATAAAAAAAAAAACAAATTTAAATATTTAACAAATTTAAAAATTTATTTAAATAATTAAAAAATTAAGATCGGATAAAAATTTGTTTTTAACATTTTTTTATATATCGTTAAAAACACATTTCAAAAGTTTATATAAAGATTCATTCTTTCCCTGGAATCTGAGATTTTAAAATTTTTGGGCCTTACGGCGCTCCCCTAATAATATCATGGCAATATCTCTCGAATAGTGTGAAATATATAAATTTTGGCCGGCTTCAACGCTGCATAGAGTCAATTCAGATTCAAACTTATCCACTAAACGGCGTGTAGTGTCTACGTTTTGCGTGAATAGCTTTTCGAGTTTGGATAGTCCTCTCCGCCTTCTGAAGATATAGGTGAGCAGTGGAGCCATATCGACCACTCCATGAATACGGCTGCCAAGAAGGTCGCCAAGCTACTGCAGAGAAAGACGCCGCTTACAAACGAGCTCTGCAGTCGGGAGCAACGCGAGCTGTTAGAGAGCGATATCGTGAGAAACGCAGAGAGGAGAAACGCTTTTCTGACGCGAAAAAAAAGGAACAAGAAAGGCGTGAGCTTGAGGATGTTGAGGTGTTATGTCAAAGAAATGAATGGAAGTCTGGTTACAGATGCACAGGAATCACTGAGACTATGGAGAAGTCACCGCCGATAGAGAAGCATACCTAGAACCACCAATTGATGATGGCTCTCTTGTAGAGCCACCGGATTATAACGAGGTCGACCAAGTAATTAAAAAGCTGAAGAATAACAAAGCAGCAGGCTCCGATGAGTTATTCAAGACCGGTGGCGAAGAGTTGGTAAGACGTATGCACCAACTCTTAGGCAAAATATGGTCCGATGAATGCGATGGTCCGATGAACGATTGGAATCTCAGTGTTCTTTGTCCTATCCTCAAGAAAGGAGTCCCAGCTGTCTGCGCGAACTACAGGGGAATAAATCTCCTTTCAATAGGATACAAAATTCTGTCCCGCGTACAATAAAGACACACACCACTTATTTGTCGATTATAAGTCCGCTTTCGACACGCCGATAAGAATGAAGTTCTTCAACGCCCTATCTGAACTTGGTATCCCAGCAAAGATCGTTCGGCTTTACATGATGACGCTATCACACACCCAAAGCGTCGTCAGAGTAGGAAAGAACCTCTCCGAACCCCTCGCTATCATGATAAGTTTCAGGCAGGGTGATGCTTTACCGTGCGACTTTTTTAATCTCCTGATGGAGTACATCTTACGTCAATGCCCATACGTAGAACGATCGGGAATGTTCTTCCATAAGGAAGTGATGCTACTCGCATATGCTGATGACATAGACATCATAGACATCAACGAACGGTGAGTAAGCTGGGCGTTCTCGGAGATTGAGAAACAGTCACGTCTCATGGGCCTAACGGTGAACGAGGACTAGACGAAGTACTTGGTGTCCACTTGCAGACCATCAGCGCGTCTTGGACGGTCTGTGAGTATGGAAATTTCAACTTCAATGTTGTAGAAAACTTCGTCCATCTGGGAACAGAAATTACCAGCGTCAACAATGTTAGCCGAGAGATCAGACGAAGAATCACGCTTGCTAATCGCTGCTACTTTGGGCTCAGCAAAAATTAGAAGTAGTGCCCTCTAAGACACTGATAATCCCGGTCTTGCTGTATGGCGCAGAAGCATGGACACTGACATCAACGGATACAGCGTCTTCAGTCTACAGTGTTCGAGAGAAAGATTCTTCGTAGGATTTTTGGTCCCCTTATAGTTGGCGTCGAGTTTAGGAAACGTATTAACCATGAGCTGTAGGAGCTGTATGTTGAGGTTGACATAGTCCAGCGCATTAAATTCCAGCGGCACAAAAGGTTTATGACGGAAACCTGATCTTGTTTAGTGGACGGCGTCAGAGAGGGAGTCCTAGCTTAAGATGGCAAGATCAGGTCTATGATTTGAAGAAGCTCCGGATTGGCAGCGACTGCCGCCGGCGCGCACTAAACTGCACCGAATGGTGCCCTTTCCTGCGTGCGGCCTTGACCGATGGACGGTTGTAGAGCCACCTAACTAAGTAAGTAGGTCAATACTATATGAAGCCACTGACCATTAGAGGATACTGTATCGAATTTCAAGTTAACAGTGCCTGTAATGAAAAAGTTTTTCATACAAAATCCGAAAAGTGGGAGGTGGCTTTATATGGAGCTACCTATAAAAGTGAGCGTGACAATATTTTCAGCTAGGAACTTAGGAAGTCTCCGTAACCGATTTCAGATCAATATATTCCAAATTTAGGAACTAGTTTTGATTCATACAGACAGGGGTCAGACAGACGGACATGTCTAGTTCGATTCGTCAAGCTGATCAAGAATATATAAACTTTATGGGGTCTCCGAATCTTAATTACTGCGTTACAAACCCTGGGACAAAAATATTTTAATACAATTCACACAAGGTGAAGACATCTGTCATCAAATCCTCATTACATTTGTGGATTTTTAAAGGCGTCATATTGAACGTCTTATTGATCACCTACATTAGGCAATAAACCAGCATTTCACACCCCCTTAATGCATAATCTGGTCGGCATGATCGAAATAACCTTTCGTTCAAAAGATATAGCGCTAGGTGCTTTTCTTGATGTTGAGGGTGCTTTTGATAATACTTCCTTTGGCTCCGATGAGGTGCGAGTCACCCTTGACAAAAGACTGAATTGGAACACCCACCTCTACAACAGGGCTTCATGGTCCTTGAAACCCATGTTTGGTCTTTCGCCAAAGATGATCCTGTGGATCTATACTTCAATGGTGAGACCTATAGTGAGATAGCCAAGCGGCTATTAAAGCATTATCCTCTTGGAACTTCTCGAAACTGGTTCTTCGATGTTACGATATCCTCCAACAACTGGCAATCGGCTGTAAAGAAGCTATTTGTTGGGTACCTGGCCATAAGGGAATCGAGGGCAACGAAATTGCTGATGAACTAGCCAGGACTGGTTCGGCAACTTCTTTCACAGGACCAGAGCCTTTTTGAAGACTAGCTGGGCTAAGTCAAAATCTTTCATAGTAGATCGATTTAAACGCACTGCCTCCCGGTACTGGATACAATATCCTGGTCTACGGTAGGCCAGCTACTAACCCGTCCTATATACCCTAAAACCAACGCATATCTTAAAAGATCTGACATGAGGTTGCTTTTGGGCTACCTCACCGGCCATCATCCACTGAGATATCACTTAAATAAACGAGGTCCTCCTCAGAAACAGAGTGCAGACTTTGTCTTGAGGATGACGAAACTAGTTTACATCTGCTTTGCGATTTTCCGGCCTTGGCCAGGCTCAGAATTGTACAGATAACAGACCTTTTATTACATCTGAAGAGATCAGAAACACCTCGTCTAAGGACATTCTCCGTTTCATTAAAAAGACGCAGAAGATTCTAGATAAATCAACTTAACCATATCCGGGCTAGGGTATAAAAGACAACACCTTATGTCGCACTGCCCGTTTCCGTTAGGATGGTATTCAAACGTTCTAGCTCTGACACTGAGTCTTAGGTAGCGTTACTGGCTGATCGAGCCTGTTTCGTAGTGATCATTTGCTTGTCATGGTTAAGGCGTCATATACATTTTTGTGTTTGAAAATGTCGAAATTTGAGCCAAATAGGTGTCATCTGCTGAAAGGTATATTTCATGTGCGAATAACTGATCTAACAGCAGAAACGGAAATGTTTTCAGTATCGTATTTTACCGGACGATGGAAAATGGATCCAGTACGATAATCACAAACGAAAAAGTCGTGGAGTCAATTTCAAAACTGTAAATCTATGCAAGCTCATACTTTGTACTTGGCGGGAAAATAGGCAGCAATTCGCACGGCCTTATGTTGCAAAACTAGGCAAATCCCACTTGGTAATGATCAAATGGAAACTCATACCTCACTCGCTGTATTTACCAGCCTTTTCTCCTTCAGATTACTACTTGCTCGTATCGATGAATTTTTGTTTGGTTGAGCAATAGGAAATCAATCGTAATTAATAGGAAATCAAAAACTTGGTCAATTCGTAGATAACCTCAAAAGTCCAACACTTTTTGCGACCCAGAAATCGTGTGTTACCAGTAAGATAGGCAAAAATAATAAAATATATTTAAAGAGTTATAAAACACAAATTACCTTCAAGCATATCCTGAGATGATAATCTCGGCAGTGTCAAATACTGGTGTGATGAAATTACGTTGTTTAAAGTCTGAGTGGGAATATCCGACATTGAAACGCTTGCAACTGGCCTTGTTGAGTCTTCATTAAATATTAATAGTGTATCTAAATTAGGATGCATTTTAAAACGATCCTGAATTTGTTTCGTTTTTACACTATTTAAATCGACAAATCTGAAAAATAAGAAAAAAATTTGAGTTTTGCTGATACCAAATCATAAATAGTCTTCATACATGTAGCGAAACTAGACAAATACTTACTATTAAAAGTATGTGAGAAAGGCAATAAAAGTCGAATCGATATAACCATGTCCCTATGTCTTATTGTATGAACACCGTGATATCGGAGACTATAATAGATACAGCCACCAAACTTAGATATTCAGACTTTTCTTATATGTAGGCAGACCAAGTTTATTCAATTTTATGGGTTTCACGACATGGAAGTCATATAGTGGAGCATATTTTTGGTATATGAAAAGTGGCGATATACCTCTGCAGATCTCTGTTACTAAAGTACGTAGAGGGGGGAGCTGGATCGGAGGGATTTATTCCGAGCACTGGATTTTTAGAGGACACGGTTATTGGAAAAAGAATAATAAAACAAAATGTTATTTTGATACGCTTTCAATTTTTTTTTTTTTTTTTGTTAAATTCTGTAAGCCATAACAAAGTGATTTTTTTGATAATAGGTACGAATGTACAAAACAAAGCAAAGTTCCATATTATTTACATAAAGTGGAATGCGATGAGATGTTTTAGTTCAAAACTCTTTCATTTTAATCACAATCTATTCCTCTTGATCGCAGTCAAGCTTCTACGTATACAATTAATATCGAAATCGAAATTGAAAAATATACGGCATGGATTACAATCATCCAGAACTTTGACCAACATTTCTCAGGGAATAGCGGCAATTGCTCGGCAAATGTTGTGCTTAAGCTGCTCTAGGGTCTCTGGCCGATTAGTATACATTTTTTCCTTGAGATATCCCCACAGAAAAAAGTCAGTCAAAAGTCCGTTAAATCGAGACCACGGCGGTCAATCATAATCGCCACTTTTCTATATCAAAAGTCCATCGAACATTGGTCGCAGTAAAGCCATTGTTTCGCGTGCAGTGTGACATGTAACCCCGTTCTGTTGAAACCAGTAATCGTGCATATCATTTTCTTCGAGAATTGGTGCCAAATAATCACGAATCATGGCCCAATAGCGCTCTCCATTGACCGTAACGGTGGTCCTGGCATTGTCTTCAAAGAAATACGGCCCGATGACTTTGTCAGCACAATCACCACACCAAACTGTGACTTTTGGCAAGTAAAGAGGCATATCATGAATCAGTTGTGAATTTTCAAGCACCCAGTAACGAATATTCTGCGTATTAACGCGAAGTGGGCCTCATTAGTTATGATGACGCGTTGCCAAAAATTGTAAATTGTAAAAAGTAAAATTTAACAATTTATGCGAGTTGTTTTGATGTGTAGTCCTCCACAGCTAAAATTGTACCGAAATGATGCTTCCACTGAGCGCCCATGTGTCAAAATTCCAACAAATGTCAATTTTGTGGCAAGTTTCCAAGAAAAGACGCGCTTTGTAGTTCTACTGCAGATAATCTCAAATACAAGTATATTAAAAGGATCCATCTTAAAAACATTTATGAAGCAAAATTCTCCTATACATTTATTCAATGTTTTATTAAAAAAAAATAATTGAAATCAGCTTTCCTAAACACACTTCGTAATTGTAGACCCTGGGCAGACTATTAAAATTTAACCACAAAAAAAGAAAACAATTTTTTTTTTATTTATTTTTTTAATAAAATAACTAATTAGCCCTATATAACGAAAAGACGTAACGTAAATTTACAAACAATAATTATCAATACCAGAAACAGAAAAATATATATATATATATATATATATATATATATATAATAACTAGTGAGGTGATTTTCCAATTTGTCGTTATACCTGACACGGGAAGGTCCTGTTTCGAACGTACCATTATTCTAACACAAAATTACGCAGCGCTTTGTTTTGCATAACTTGCAGCCGACTTAGCATATACCACATCAGAGTAAAAAGGCTTTTGCAAATCAAACCCTTTATATTGCTTCGCTGGATTAATAACCAATTAAGCTTGTCGAACTTAGCCACGCATTTTGTATAATTTTTTTAATGTCTCAACGCTGATAACTTTCTGGTATAGGTATGCCATAAATGTAGATATTGGCAATATAGGTATATGTCTTCCTAAGTGTAAATGATTTATTTGAATGTTCCATCCAATCTTGGGCGTGCCTTATGGTTATTTGGAGGTAACCATGATCGCTCTATCGTCCGAATAAGTAGCTATAGTCATATTTGCCATTTAAGCACACGGTATAGGCATGTCCGACGTGTATATGATGTACAGCACTGGCCCAAGCCAACAGCCTTGAGGTACACCCGCTTTGATCGGCTGGAGTGTTGATTTATTGTCCGTTACTTCCACCATAAAGGCTCTGTTTTAGAGAATTTCAAGAGTGAATATTGAGGTCCACTGATAAATGCTTTAATTTTGAGTAAAATCCCTTCGTGCCAAACTTTGTCGAATGCCCGTTGTACATCAAGAAATACCGACAAGCAGTTCTCTTTTTCTCAAAGACGTCTAATATTGTCGGCACATCATAGGACTCAAGTACCCCATTTTGTCCTTAAACCAAATTAGTGCTGTGGAATGTTTCTTTGGACGCCACTTACCGTCAACAATCTGCACAACAATATTCTCTCAAATATTCTGCAGAAAATTGCCAATAAACTTATGGGCCTGAATGAATTCACCATGTTTTCCGGTTTACCAGGTTTTGGAATCATTGTGAGGAAAAGTGGCCGACTCGAAGCATTGCGTTGTATATAAGCACCAGAAACATAATAGGTAGAGATTTTATGACCCTTGCATTAATTTTGTTATAGCAAGAATTTTAGCTCTTTGATTTGTTCGATGACTTTATTTGGAGAGATTACCTTGGTTGGGACTGCAAATGTGTGGCAAAGGCCTCCGCCTTTTTCATATCGGTTCTGCACCACACTCCACTATCATCCTTAATGGGGTCGTTTCGTATCGGTTGTCTGTCTTTTGATGTTCCGAGTTAGCTTCCAGGGTCCGCTTATTGTAGCATATCATCGAATCGTTTGCAACATTCGTTTTAAGCAGCTTTATTAGCATATTAGATGTTCTAGAATATATAACTTTATCCACAGGATGTTTGGTGCGCAAAAATCTCAAGCGAAGACGGCTTTTGTCGGTAACAAGTTTAGTCACCGTCGGAGAAAGTTATGGTAGAGCTCAATGAGCAACTGTTGAACTCTTTGGAGCAGCACAATTGCAGCTTCATGTATAGATCTAGTCAGTATATCCGTCTCAGTATATCTGTTTCTGCATATCCATGAGGTCTTTTTGCATAAGAGTAATCTTCGCCTTAGCTTGCGTTTTTCGCACACAAGAGAAGCTACTGACCTGTTGACTTGTGTATGTTTATTTGATTCAGCTTGCCAGACCGCTTGCTGGATGGTGTTCGTGAGATGCTCCACAGCATTGTCTATATCCATTTGCGTTTTGAGTGGAACATTTGATGCTCACGTTTCATTAATTATTCGCCTGAAGAGGTACCAATTTGTGTTTCTGTTATGGAGTATTGCAGGTTTTTGTGTAGTAGAGAGACGCATGCTAATTTTTGCAATAATTGGTGAATGATTTGAAGACAGGTCGATGCAAGATTCTGCACGAACGTGATTTTTTTTGGTATTGCTTTAGCTATAAAAAAGCCAATTAGATCCGCCAACTTGTTCATGTCACTGGGCCAATAGGTTGGTTAACCTGTTGAAATGTGGAATGTGTTGTTTGCATTCATTGCGCTTATAAGTTCGCGTCCTCTAGGTGTTACTAGCTTTGAACCCCATTGTGTATGATATGCATTGGAATCGCCACCAGCTATAAACCTATTCCCGAATGATATATATATTTGGAGGCCAATATACCGATGCTACAGTAAGTGGCATAAATTGTACTGTAATTTTATTTTGGTTGCATGCAGGTAGCTTGTTTGGTGGTTTTTTAATTCAACATGGGGTATGGTGTTCTTTCTCCTGTTCGTAAGGTGCGTTTCTAAATTTTCTTATGCCAAGAACAGCGTGACTTCATGGATATGCTGTGATAGCCCATTACCGTTCCAGCTGACTATTTTTAGCATGTTCTAATGGTTGCAATGACAGTTGTGAGCAAATTAAGTATCGTAGTCATTTGCTCCATTAGTGACTTCATCATTGCCTTAAGTTCCTTCATGTCATTATTTTCTACTGAAGAAGGTGCTGCTTCAGGCAGTAAATTATGGGTTGACACTATTACAGTATTCATTTTGACTACTTGCGCGTAGCGTATTCCAAGTCTGGCCAAGTTTGATATCTGTTTCGGATGTGGATTTTTATTACTGTTTGTATTAAATTTAAGACAGAATTGCAATTCAAAATGTCTTTATTACACTTGTCTGCTTTAAGTCCTATGTAAAACACGGACAATGGTCTCTTGCTGACAGCCTGGCGAATATTATGAATATTTTAAACTGTTTGACCAAGATTTTGAAAGGCTTCCTTGATTTCCTTTATCGGAGTTGTACGACATTGAATCTACGCTCTTCTTTCAATCTATACGTGTGAAATTCCGTGTTTTTTTCCTCTAAGGACTTAATAATTAAATATTTTTCAGAAGATTTCGGTTGAATTTTAACTTAGTTGCCAAATAAAATGTTTAATTCATATTCATCGACAGCTAATTCCTGTAGTAAAACCTTTAATGGGTTAATGTTGCTTAGGCGCTGAACATAGTAGTTCAAATCGATTTGTATTAGCTGTATTTGGTGATGGCAGCCAATAATTATCGATTTTGGACTGCTTCGACTTTATCATTGGCATATTTTGTGGGCTAGATCTGATACGTTTTGAATTTGGCAACGTTGTTGGCAACATGTTGCCAGCTGCTGTGTACAGCTTTCTGTGATGTTTGTTGCAGAGTTTTGGTTCCCGCAACATCAGCGGCTGCGATCGGCGAATCAACAGTTATGCTAGAGCAAGGTGTATTTATACAAGGTGACGTATTCCCAAAAAGCTCTCTCAATTTCATTTCTTATTTTGGCAGTTTGGAAGTGAACTTTGTGGTGAGCGGTTGTGTTGCGGATTGCGCATATAATTTTTTTATGGGCTTTTTTTTTTGTTAGCAGCAAACGAATGCATTTAGTTTCAATTTGTAATATTAGAATTACTGTATTTAAACTGTTTCTATTTGTTAGTGAGTGCTTTGTTTTTATTAATTGTTTGTTTTTATTTTCTTTTTAAAATGCGTATTAAATTTAGAATTAAAAATCTAAATGAAAAAATGAAAAAGCCAAAGCAAAAACAAAAGCTAATGGGCCATAAAAAATACTTAAAATATTATTATAATATTTTATTAAAGTTAAATAAAGATAATAAATATAAATAATTATTTGAATATTTACTGATGTTTTATTTTTGAAAATTAATATTTTACGGCAGCAAATACAAAATACTACAGAAAACAACAAATATTCGAAAGCTCTCTCTCTCTCTCTATCACGCTCTTGCGCTGAGAATATTTAAGAAAGTGTTTCTCTCGGAATACGTCACCTTGTATAAATACACCTTGGGCTAGAGCATTGTGCACTCCATGAGAGTAAGCTTGACTGCGAGTGAGCGGAGAGTACTTTCAAGCATAGGGCCCCGTTGCTTTGGAGAGGTGGAGCGGTACTCACGATAGAGTTTTCGTTGGCGGTTGATGTGTTGTTGTATTCTGGCTTGGTTGGAAAGGCGCTGCTATGTTTTGCGAGAGCAACCAATATTCGTTTGTTGTGTATGTGTTGCACTCGCCTGATACAAATGTTGACGACTTTGTGGGTAATTGCGCGGGGTTCGCGGTGGGCGGCGGTGTACATTGCATTTTGTTTTGCACTTTATGATTTTATTTGAAATATTTAATTAGACTGGCAGGATGGAACCCGATGAAGTAGAGTTAGTTACAAGTCTTTGTATTGATGAGTGAACTCTGCCCACTACTTTCCAATTTTGTATATGATTTTCCTTCAAGATATACAACCTTTTAAAATAACTAACTAACAGATTGAAAAAGAATGAACTAAGGATAAGAATTTCTTAGAATATCTTAAGGTAGTGGTATGCAGCTCTACGCAGACTTTTGCGGATGTGTTTTTCTGACATGTATCATAAAATGAATTAAAACTATAGATTAAAGCATTAAAATTCTGTAAATGTATTATTAGTTAGTTAGAGAAATTAATAAAATATATAACAAAACAAAGTTTGATTCAATACATAAAACATTAGCTGAGATATTTGCAATTAAAGTTAAAATTTCAAAATTTTCTGTGGTGTACGTAGACTTTTTCGAGAAAGTATATGTATTTTATGGTGTCTGCCACTCTTCTTTCTGCCTACATTTGCACAAACATAATATACCCTTTTACCCTATGGATATAGGGTACAAAAATAAAGCAGTACAATAGGTTACAAAAGAACTTTAGCCACCTGACAAAGGACAAACTTCTTAGACTAGTTCCATTCATGCAAGGCAATTTCAACGCAATATGTGAAAATGCGGTTGCATTATAAACGTTAGAAAATCTTTTCAAGAGAAATAGAAATACTGCGTAGAAGTTTTTAAATCTAAATGTATACTTACCCGAATGCAACCTTCTGTTGAAACGTAAAAGCGCTAATTAAATATCGCAGTCTTGTTTGGTTCCTTGGTTCCGAAATTAGAGCCCGAACTCGATTATCCATCCATCCACCTAGAAACTCATCAAAATTAACGTCATCTACACGTCTAGCTACTTTATATGGCATCTTTTTTCTAATAAAATCTGAAACAGATAAAAAGAATAGTGCTAGAATCATTTGTTTTTTTTTTTTTGAGTGGTTCTTATAGTTTCCAATGCCTTTTTTATAAATACATATATACAAAATCTGATCCATCTGTATCAAATATGATATGAATATTCAGATATGAAGAATTTTGTTTTCCTTTTCCTTTCGTGGAACTGAAAAGTCATCTACCGCCCAGTCAAAACCGACTCAGCCATTTCGAAGATTAGCCGTACAAACAGACAAACATACAAAAATTAAAAGAAAACTGCGAGTTTGGGTTTTAAAACATGCAAATAACTACATTAGCTTTACAATAAGCGTTGATTGAACAATCATATGCTTAAACTTTTTAATGATTAATGAAAATCGATTTTTTATAGGAAAATTTCGATATTGAGTAGTCCATATTTGTTTATGAATCAAGCAATTTACAATTAAATGTGAGTATTGCAGAATTTTAAGCATTATACACAGCTACTAAATTTTACGAAATGAATAATACAAATATCTTACCTACAACTTTTTGTGGGGTATATGAGGATTCTCTATATATATAGCAGTGTCCGTTCAGCACTAAAATTAGTTTCGGTATTTCGTGTGCTCCTGTTTTTCTTACGAGGTTTTGTTCGTGTGCTGCATTTATAGTTGCAAATTGTATACCTGCATAGTTTATATATAAAAGCAATACTCGTAATTCATATAAATAAATATAGTATTACCTAGAGATTCAAGAGTGTCAATAAGCTTCTTAAAGGCACTAACTAGGCGCGTACAACGGAAGCACCAGTCATTGTAAAACATCAATATGTGCGGAGTTGTTGTGCTCTTTGGTATAATTGTCTGATCAAAATACTTTGTTGTGATAGACAATTTGTGGTATACGCTTATGTCCTGATCGAAAAAAAAATGTTTTCCGAAAAATTCCTCCATAGGGTCCGAGGAGAAGCGTTCATATTGACTGTAGTCATGTTTTTGCTTGAAAAAGTGTGAGTCTTCGTTTGTTATACCATGCTGATCATATACTTTTCGACGCTCTGCATCGCTGAGCAGTTCATATGCCTGCTTAATTTCAACAAATTTAGTTTCGGCGTCTGGATGACTACTTTTGTCGGGATGCCTGTAAATTTTAATAATATTGAATAAATCATATACTTTTTATCTCTTCTAGAAAAAAAAAACAAACCATTCTTTTGCTAGTTGCTTATATGCACGGCGAATCTCCACAGCAGTTGCATACTTGCCTACACGTAGAGTGCGGTAAGGGCAGGAAATACTTGCCACAAAGTCCAAAGCCAACAAAATAAACAGAAAAGGATGAATTAATTTTGACATGATTTAGTTACTAGTGATCAACTGTCAATTTTTAATTATCCAGAAAATCTTATCTCCAACTTCATTTTGGTATCTTAAAATCAATAAAAACTTCTTCTTCAATTCAACCAACGTTCACCACGAAAAAAAATAATTAATTTGGTTGTGTCAGTTGCTGTGGTGATTGGCTTATTAAGGCCGTGTGGTATTTGCTTAACTAGGATGCTTGATTTATTTATTTATAATAAGGTTAGATATAATTAAAATTAACACTAGGATGCTTGATATTTAAAAGAAAAAAGAAAAAACGTTAACTTTGATGGAACCGAAGCTTTCACTATACAAAGTATACATTTCAAACAAAGAAGCGTAACTTAAAATTTCATCAAACATGTTTGAACAAGAAGATGAACAAGAAGACGAAACCACTAACCATAGAATGTAATATTCTCTACATAGTGACGAAGCACTACCAACAGAACATGTTGTTGGGACAACAGTGAACAGTGGTTTGGTAGAAGGAAATAAAGAACAAATAACAAATGTATTTATGTACAAAAGGTTCAGTTCCTTCACCTTAATAATACGAAAATAAAATATGAAATAAAAGTTCTCGGGAAAAATGAAAAAAAAATCCAGCCGTTTGAATCTAAGCATTATTCAGCTATTATAAAGGTGTTAAAAGAAAAACAACCTCAGTACTACACTTTTCAACCAAAGGAAGAACGCGGTTTTAAAGTAATTCTACGAAACATCCATTACTCTACGGATCAGGATTAAATTAAAGGAGAACTTGCTGAGCTAGGAAATGAAGTTCTAAATATCTTTAATATTAAAAAAGAAACAACTCTTTTCTCTTTTGAACTTAAAGTTAAATACATCAATAAAAACATTTACAACATTTGCCATCTAATGTACTGTAAAATTAGCTTTGAACCTCCACAGATGAAAAGAACATTAGCAGAATGCACAAACTGACAGAAATACGGCAATACTAAAAACTACTGTAGCAAAGACCCTGTTTGCGTGGAATGCGCTGGTTGCCACAAAACTATAGATTACACTCTCAGCAACAACGAAATAAAATGTGCCCTGTGTGGAGAGAAACACACTGCCAATTACAAAGGTTGTATGGTTTATAAAGCACTTAAGGTTCAACGCTTTCCCGCTCTTCGAAAGAAAGAAGCCCCGAACAGCCTAGACAACACGCAACCACCATTAAGGGAACCCCCACTAACGTCACTCGACAAAGGCTGTGTAAAACAAAGCAGGTCATACGCACAAGTTGCAGCAAAACGGAAACAGAAACAAACTTACACTGCTTACCCGAGCAGGTAACGACCACAATGGCAACCTTTCACAAGAACAGCTAAACGACCTCGCTGAGCTTAAGTCAATGATGAAACAATTTATTACACAGATGGCTAATATGATGAATATCATTACAATCGTAGTCACTAAACTAGATGGACAGAATAAACAGTCTTAAGATAGAATTCTGGAACGCAAACGGCCTAACCCGCCGTGACCTAGAGCTCAAAGCCTTCTTAATAGAAAAGTCTATTGACGTAGTTCTTATAGCTGAAACTCATTTTACTTCAAAAAGTTTTATAAAAATTTCCACCCAAAATTTCTATGGCACAAACCATCCTGACTATAAGGCACATGGTGGAACTGCTATTCTAGTCAAGCAGAATATAAAATGCATAGAAATGGAAAATTTTCAATAAAATAATATCCAAGCCTCAGAAATTTTAGTAGAAAACAACCTTTGTTGATATCTTCAATCTACTGAGCACCGAGATACAATAACTCCAGACAAGACTATTTTGACCTTCTTGAAAACCTAGGTAGCAGATACATTATCGGTTGTGACTTTATTGCCACGACTCACAAATAAGAAAGGCAAAATTTAATAGACGCCATCAGAGAAAACACAGCAAAGTGCTTATCCACTGGAGAACCCATTCATTGGCCGAGTGATCCGAAAAAAATTCCTGACTTAATTGATTTCTTTATACTGCGCAGAATAAAAAGGGACCATGTGACAATAGAACCGTGCTATGATCTTTCCTCCGACCATTCTCCAATAATATTGACGTACAAAAATGCACATTGTGAGTCTGTAAATAACACGCGCCTCTACAATACAAAGACAGACTGGCTGACCTTTAAGGAAATTATAAATCGAGATTTGCAGTTGGATATATCATTAAAATCAACAGACGAAATAGATAGCGCAATAGCATATTTTAAAGCTGTTCAACCCCAACGCTTTGTTATAAGCCAAGCACCCACCAGATCAACGCCCAAAAATAAAAAATAAAATAAAGCAAAAAAGAAAACTACGTAAGAGATGGTAAGAAACTAGACATCCAGCAGACAAGACGAAACTCAACGGAGCTACTAAGGAACTGAAAAATATGCTAAAACAGGAACAAAATAACAAATTACAGATTTATCTACGCATACTGGACCCCACAGAGTCAACTATGTACTCTCTATGGAAAGCGACAAAAAAGATAAATCAAGCATTAGTTCACCAGGCACCTATCAGAACTCAAGATGGTAAATGGGCTAGAAACAATACTGACAAGGCGACAACATTGGCAAATCATTTTAAAAATAGTTTTACAAACCCAATGTACCAACAGAATTTCACCCTGCCACATGTTCCACACATTATTAACGAGGTAATTAAAAATAGTACAATTATTGAGCTGCAGAATAAAATAGCAAACACCAAAAAAAGCAAATTGTAAAAGAATTGCCAGTCAAAGGTCTAATATACCTAAGGAATGTAATGAATACTTGCAATCAAATTAAATACTTTTCTCTAGTATGGAAAGTAGCTCAAATTATTGCTATTCCAAAACCCAATAAGGATGCCACACTGTCAACTTCTTACCGACCGATAAGTTTACTCCCTCATCTTTATAAAATATACGAAAGACTGATAGCAGATCGACTTATAAAAATTATTAATCGAGAAGGAGCAATACCGAGCCACCAATTCGGGTTTAGAAAAAAATACTGTACAGTGCAACAGGTTCATAGAATTATTAACAAAATGACCACTGACATCGACACTAAAAATGTGTGCGGCAGCTTTTCTTGATATTGCAAAAGCTTTTGACGGAGTATGGCACAAGCTTAAAAAAATATTGCCAAAGCTACATAAATGACCGACAGTTTTTTATTAAATATACCAATCCCATCACTAAATAACAGCATGATTGGGACCTTTGCAGATGACAGTTTTCTTAGCATCAAATAAAGATGTTAAATCAGCTACAATTGATCTCCAAAAAAATCTTGACAAAACTCTGATTAGGTTTAATAAATGGGGCATATAAATATATAAAGAAAAGACAATATTTGTTATCTACTCCAATAAACGACAAGTCAATTATACGCTGACAATTAATGGTACACAAATCAGCCCATCAAACTAAGCGAAGTACTTGGGATTTAATATAGATGTGAAATAAATCTGGAAAGACCACATTATCAAAAAAAGAAATCAAATGAAATTTAAATTTGCGCAACTCTACTGGCTCTTGGGTAGACAAACGAACTTATCACTTTATAATAAAATCTTAATATATAAAGCTATGATCATTCCACTATACAAGTACGGTGCAGAAATTTGGGGCACAGCCAGCAAAACAAATATCAAAATTATACAAAGGTTGCAAAATAAAATTTTAAGAACAATTACAAATGCACCATGGTACATTCCTAACGAAATTATTCACCGAGATCTCAGTTTAGACACGGTTGCAGAGACGATTCGCAAATGCCGCCAAAATCATATGACTCGACTTTCCACCCACGAGAGCTATGAACTAAGACGTATTTCGTTAGAAGAAGGACAACAAAGTAGGAGCCTAAAACGCGTTACCATTGCTGATCTCTGTAGACGATCATAATATAATAACAAAATAATTTGATGTACTGAATGTACTTGATGACACTGGTCATCATATACAATTAAATTCCAATTTTAAGTTAAAATAATTACGCAATGTCTAATTGACAGATGTAGTATGCAAGGAAATAATAATAAAAAAAAAAACAAGAAAAAACGTTGAACCAACGCTCTAATACCATTCACACGAAATTTTAAACAGTATTGTAAAACATAAAAGTGGAAGTTTAAATAGGGGCTACCCCAAAAAGTGGGCGGTACACACCCACTAGTAGATGTGTATGAAACGATGTAGTAGATGTGTAAGATGCCGCCATATCGAATTTCAAGTTGATATTGACGTTTTCCATACAAATGCATAAAAGTGAGCTGTGGGTTTATATGGGACTACCTCAAAAAGTGGGCGAGACACACCCATTTGTATATGTAAATGAAGCGGTTGTCCACTATAATCCACCAAATCAAATTTCAAGCTAATATTGATTTAAATGTTGCACGGTGGGCTTGTATGGGGGCTACCCCCATACAAGTGTGCGGGCCAAGCTATTGTCTATAAAATGGCACGATATCGCATTTCATTAAAGTATATGTCAAGCATCCGTCTACTTTAAGATACTATATCAATTATTAAGTTGATATTGACTACAATAAAAATGTTTTTCACACAAAAAGTCAAAAGTGGGCGGTGAGTTTGTATGGGGGCTACCCTAAAAAGTGTGTGAATGGTATAAAAAGTTAATGAATAATGCAGTTTATGGGAAAACAATGGGAAATCTTGACAAGAAGAAAGATGTTAAAATAGTCACAGCATGGGAAACGCAGAGGTGCAATCATTTGGGGGCTACATCACTAATAGCGAAACCCAATTTTCATAGTTGTTCTCAGTTTGCAGAAGATATGTATGCGATTCAAATGAAACGCTTACATACCTTATATAACAAACCAATTATTGTGGTGGCAGCTGTATTGGAATTCTCAAAACATAAAATGTATGAGTTCCATTACAGCTATATGAAGCAAAAATATGGTAGAAATTTAGTTTTGAACTACATGGACACAGATTCATTCATATATTCCATAAAAACAGAAGATTTTTATGCTGATATTCAACCTGATTTACGCTCAAGGTTTGATAGATCGGAATATTCGATTGAGCGATTACAGAAATTCAATTTTGAAAGCTGTAATCCTAAAACGTTGGGAAAGATGAAGGATGAAAATCATGGTAGACTTATGCGTGAATTTGTAGGTCTAAGATCAAAAATGTATTCATTTTAGTGTAGAAGGCAATAAGGAGACCAAAAAGGCCAAAGGCATTAAAGCTAGTGCATCAGACAAGTTAAATATAGTAAGCTATATAAATTGTTTAGAAAACAATGTTAAAATTGTAGATAAATTGTATGTTTTTAGGTCTAGATTGCACAGGTTATATACTGAGCAAATAAGCAATGTAGTTTTAAGTAATAGTGACGATAAGCCTGTGTTAATACCAGATAAAATTTATAATACTTACGATCATGATCACAAATCCTTAAGAATTGGAAACTGATGATGATGAAATTGAAGCAGCTTTCATGCCGATGCATGTAGAAGGTGGACTAATGAAAAGAAAACATAGTCTACTAGTTTCTGATGATGAGGAACTTGAAGCAGCTAGCTTGCTATCACATGTAGAAAATATGCTAAATATTAAGAAAAGAAAATAATTTTAATTAAAAAAAATTGTAAAACCAAATGATTTTGTTTAAATGAAATATTTCGTTTTTTATTTAATTTTTCATTTTTTGAGAAAAATTAGCATCCAATAGAAAAGTAGCAGAAATGCCAAGCTGGTGGTTAAACAATCATCCCACAATCTCCTACTGGGCAATAAATGATGATTACAATCATGATCCTCAATCGTATTTCGTACTTCATCATTAATATTATTGTTCACCGACTGAATATTCATATAAAATGTATGAAATTCCCTTGGTGCATTGGAGACTTCAGGATAGGTTTTCATACTGTTATACATTCTTTAGAAACAACAATAGAAAGAGGAGCTAATATGACTGCAACTGACGAAAGATTGATCAAGACTGAATTGACTTGATCATGTTGGCTCAAACTTGATTCAATTGAAACCACTAGTTTCACTTTATTGTGAAATTGCTGATTAACTTTAAAAGAATAAAAACAATTCTATTTTTATTTTAAATTAAATATTGCGTTTTATTTATTCACACTAGTATGTACTTCATTTTTACAGCGTAACATTATCTTTCTATAGCGTGTTATTATATTTAAGGTTAGACTCTTACATCTTTCAGTATGACAGCAGTGACAAGTATTCGGACCACATTTAGCATCGTCACTTGATGATGGGCAGTTAATATAATGTTCGCCAAACCTAGAGTTCATCTTTTCACACTCCTCGTACTCTCGAATATATGTTAAGGCTTCCCATAGGAACGCTGAGTGTTCTTCAAATAACTCATCATAGTGGTTTTGCAGAAAAACCAGGACTTGCTCCCAGACTTTTTGGTTGTTTGATACCATTTTTCTTCTATTTTTTATGACTTTGTAGTGTTTACTATTTAAAGTCAAACTTATAACTAAAGTGTAAAAACAGATTTTTGCAGTATTTACATCTTTATTCATGAATATTTTTTTTACATTTCATCTCTTTCTTTCTACACTATTTTTACGTTTCATCTATTTCTTTCTACCGTATTTGTGCGTTTATCTCTTTCTCTCTACACTATTTTACGAACTAATCCACTTAATGGAGAATATTCCACCAAACGGTCATGTATGAGCAGGCAGTAAGCGTTGATGGTGCTAGTCGCAGGTGCTGCAGCAAGATCAATGGTAATTTTTATATCAATTGGATCGGTTTTGATTGCTTCATTCTGATAGGATAAATCAATAACTGCAATATGTGCTCTGCTTTTAAATTCTGATCGTGTGAGGAGGGGTTGTGGTTCTCTCATGTAATAGCTCTGTTGAAAGTTGGCATACATCTCATAGAGAGTCGCTAACCTCTCTCTTTCGAATTTTATGTTCAAATCATCATACGGATATATTTCAGAGTTTAGGTGTACTTTAACGTTTGTTAAATTGTTGGCTACAAATTTGACATTTTCTTCAAATGCAATTATAGCGAAACGAGGTCTCTCACTATAAGCTGCCAATTTCACGTTCCATAAATGATGTGTTCCTTCAATGATTGTTGGATTCATATAGCAATCCCAGCTGCGGAATGATATTGTGAGTTAATTTCCTCTTTTAATTAATTTCATTATCTCCAGTTTAGCATAGTCATTCAGATGTATGTGAGGTATTTTCCATGATATATTGTTTATTGTTAGCTTGAATTTATCTGCTTGTATTTCACCATAGAATGAATTTTTCATAGATTTTCCCACGAGTAGAACTAAATCATGTTTACAGTTTAGCAAGATTTTGTTAAAGTCTTCAGCCAACCCAAGTAGATTTTTCAATGGTACAGAATTCAAATGTGTGTTTATTCGATCACTATCGTCTCCTTTGCACCAGCCAGAGTTGATTAGCTTATTACTTTCCGAAGTATTTAGAGCAATATAGTTTTTTAATGTAGATGACAGGCCAACATAACGAGTACGAGTACGATTTCATCAAATAAGTAGGCCATACAGTTATTCTTTAGTTTGCCCTTGGGTGTCACTGCTCCATTTTCCAAGGTAATTAATCCATCAGTATTAATAAAACTTTAGCTGGGCAATACATATAGATCCTGGTTCTGTATAGTATACGCACCTCATCCTTACTTCTGATTGTATATAAGGAGATTAAGAGTGAAACTCTTTTTTTAACATTATAAAAAAAGAGTCTCACTCTTACTCTCCTTCACTCTTACTCTCCTTATATACTCATTTTCGTTTGATTTTAAATCCAAATGATTTTAAAAATAATTTATTTTCGTTTGTAAGAGAGTACAAAATAGGCCTGATGTGTGGCCTGTAGTTGTTGATGCGACTGAGGTTGGAGCCCCAATGCTTTTCCTATATATAATCATCCTTGTTTGCGTTTTAAATGTAATCGAAGGGTAACTTCTTCTCCACGAAGATTTACCAAGCATCCGTCCTGATCAACGATTCTCACTGTTAACGACCTAATCTCTCTAGTGTTAACTTGCAAATAAATGAGTTTCCTTGGTATTTAGCCATTTTATAGCCTGGGGGAACATTTATTGCAAATTCATGTAGTGTATGAGCAGGCAAATTATTTACATATGATCCACTCACAATATTGCATTGATTTTTACAATATTTGCTGGGAGATCAGAAATATACGCTTTTTTTGGTAGCAATACTCTTTTTCCAAATCCTAGTAACCGATCGATAGATCGAGGTGCATCATATATTGGCAGCTCACTTGAGAATATTTCCACTTGCAATGTATTATTGTTGGCTGCAATAGTTAAGTTTGGCTCCACGTTTAGACCAAATAATTCAGTATAAATGACTTTGGCAATATCATCGAGTTCATAGGAACCCACCGGAATTTCTATTATGTGCTCTCCAATGTGAAATAAATTATTATCACTGTCTATATTTGGGATTGAATTGTACATATGAAAATCTATTAAACAACATTCATGGTCCCCTTTCAGCTCAATGGGAGGGAAACCGTTTGTCGTTAAAATTGAAGTTTTAACACTCAGAGACAGCGTTGTTGCCATTGTTAGGACTAATTATCGACTGAATGCAAAAATTAAAAAATAACTATGTTTTGTAGTATTTAAAAAATATGGTTTATTTATTTACTATAATATCGCCACTTGTCCAGAGTAGTCCATTTATTTGCTGTTGAGTATAGTCGAGTGTTTTTAGAGCATCATCATCCATCTGAATCATCCGCTCTGAATAAGCGCAACAATTTTAAAGCAATCCGATTGAAAGTTTGTCTAGTGATGGATCATAAATATTTAAGAAGCAGAAAACTATGCCGAAAGCAGCAACATCAACAACAACAACATGAAATAGTCTTTGGAATGGAGTATTACATCACACCGAATCATAAAATTAAGTGCGGTTTCTCAATTTTAAACCGATTGTTTGAATTCAATATAAGGAAATCTATGTTGGTTTTGAGAAGGAGCAATGGCTGCAGTTGCTTACATACAAAGAGTACATACAATTAAAATTGGAGCACTACGAGTTTCTAATGCCAGACACACTTGTGGATCATCCAATACTTCAGAACATCCACTGCCATGTTAAATATAAAAAGAATTCGCCAGAATGTATTTTTATTTTAAATCATTTCGGGAATAAAGTTGAATTTGATGCCGATACATGGAGACCTCTATTAAAAGTTGCTATATTTATAACAACTTTTCTTTGTTGGAACACAATTTTACAAAAGCAAATTCAAAACTTTTATTATAACTATTATATTCCAAGATGCGCTCAACTTGAGAAAAACCAAATAACCTTACAATAATTGAATAGTGAATACGAAACTGACATTGAAATCGATTTGACACTTATATGTTTCGAGATATCTGAGAAAATGTATAAACTGATCAAGTCTGATGTGAAGCAGTTTAAAGCAACTAAAACATAAATTGAGGCAGAGTTGTGAGATATTAATCATAATAATATGTTTGATATTTGATTACACAAATGATGTAATTATTAATCGATTGAATGTTGAAGTGAAAGGTCGTCACATCACCACCATTATCAGCTAAAACAAAAAACACGAGCAAAGTCATCAACTGTAAGATAGATAAATACTCCAATACTACTGCAACTATTATGGTAGTGATTCACACACTGAAGATAAATGCACATACACACTGAACATAAAAAGAATAGAGAGCAAGAGAAGAGAAAATAAAATTTTTTTTTTTTTATTATTATTAATTTACAATCTATCAATAAGACAATAAGTAAGTTAGTTGAAAGTTCATAATATAACAGAAATAGCTGTACTCCAGTGAGAACAGCTATTATATTAAAAATTCTATAATTAGGAGTTTATTTACAATATATACAAAATTTAATCTCTAAAAGGTAAATCTATCACATGATTTCTTTTAAGTCTTCGAGTTGTATCGCTATTATCTAGTAGGCCTATTGACAAAAAATTTAAATGATCATGTAGTCTCTCAACATACCTTTTGCTTATTCTACGTATTTCATCTTTTATGTATGGAATATTTAAATCTTTGTCATTAGCCACAAACCAGGGGGCGTCAACAATAAGTCTAAGCGTTTTGGACTAATATCGTTGAAGAATTTCAATATTTGATTGGCTTGCAGTTCCCCATAATTGGATAGCATATGTCCACACTGACGGACAATCTCCTCTTCTCAGAGCAAATGTGACATGTTTCGACTTCTCAGTATTAACCTTTATTTTCCACTTCTTAAGTCATCGCTCTATTTCAACTATTTCATTTTGAATATCTTGAGATACTTCTGCCGCAGTGTCTTTAGATGCAATTATAGCTGTATCATCAGCTACTTGAACATCACTAACAACAGGAAGATCGGCAGTGAATATTGTGTAAAGGACAGGTCCCAGAACACTGCCCTGTGGAACACCAGCATGGATACTATATAGTTTCGATGTTTTTCCTTCCATTTGAACATAAAAGTGTCGATTGCTTAGATACGATTTCAATAAGAGGAAAAATGGAGCAGGAAGCAGTTTTTTCATTTTATATAACATGCCTGGATTATATCCACTATACGATGACATTGCTCTGGAGTCCCATGACCTCTCCTAAACCCAAACTGATGTTCCGGTATTATATTGTATTCATCCAAAATTGGTAACAATCTACTCATAAGTATTCTTTCGAATAATTTGGAGAATGTCACCAGCAAGCTAATAGGACGGTAGGACGAGAGAATATTTTCAGGCTTGTTTGGTTTTGGAATCATTATCACCTCCGCACATTTCCATTGTGTAGGAAAGTGATCCAGCCTCAAAATCGCATTGTAAATTAGTGCTAAAAATTTAATACACTTTTGAGAGAGCATTTTCGTAACTCTTCCGTCTATTTTATCATAGCCTGGTGACCTTTTTTGATTCAGTTTTGCGAATTCTTCTTTGATTTCAGACACAGTAATTCTACGAATTGGCATGCACATTTGACAAGGTACATCCAGAAACTCTATTATTTCAGTATCTTCAGGTGCAAGATTTGAATTTGGTTGAAATGTTGAGTGTAAATGTTGTGCAAATGCCTCAACCTTAGCTTTGGCGGTTTTACACCATTCTCCATTATGATTACGTATAGCAACATTTCGTTTTGCAGGTCGTTTTAAATATTTGGTAGCTCTCCAAAGGCTGTATTCATAGTCTTTCGTGTTAGGATCCAGACTTTTGAAAAACTCTGCAGTTGCTTCATTTCTTACTTCGTGCAAGCGTTTTTTAAGTTGGAATGATACTGTATTGTACCTAGTTTTATCTGCTGGACATCTACTGGTTTGCCAGTTTTTCCGGAGCTTTCGCTTATTATGTATAAGCTTCCTAAGCTCAGCTGATATAAAAACAGTATTCGCTATAGAACTTTTGGCTGGTGCAGTACACAACAGACCTGCTTCATGTATAATGTTTGTAAATGATTCCACAGCCGTATCCACTTCTAAACCAGTTTTGAGAGATATATTACTATTTAGTTTCGCATCTATCCAATCTTGAAATGCTAAAATATCTGTCCTAGATGTGACAATTTTATATTTATTTGATAGTGCTGGAAGAGCAGTGCCATATGTAATTAAATTTGGCGAATGGTCTGAACTTAGATCGTAGTTGTCCGAAATTTCCAGATGATATCGTGGTATTCCAAAACAAACTGCAAAATCCAAAAGATCCGGTATTTTGCGGGGGTCTGATGGCCAATACGTTGGTTTTCCCGTAGATAGTGTTGAAAAATTATTGGTATTTATGCATTTATATAGCTCCTTTCCTTTGGGATTTGCTAACCTTGATCCCCACCAAGGGTGTTTGGCATTATAATCTCCACCAACAATAAATTTACAACCAAGTTTTTTGAAAAAGTTACAGTAATCTTGTTCTATAAAACAAAATCATGTTGGAAAATACACTGCATAAACTGTAATATCAAATGACATGCATTCAACATTAATGCAAGCAGCCTGTATAGCATTTTCTTTAACTATTTCCATGATATTATATTTAAGCCCTCTTTTAATAAATATTGCAGAGCCGCCATGAGCTCTATTATCTGGTTGATTTGCAACTATTAGATCATATCCATGAATTTTAAAGTGTGTCCTGTTGGTAAAATGAGTTTCTGATAGCAAGAGGATATCAATGTAATTAGATTTAAGGAAAAGTTTTACATCTTCTGTGTGGTTGGTTTGCATTCCATATAGCAATTTGAAGATCTACTTGCATATTTTTGATATTAACAGAGATATCATGTTGAGGAGGTTGTTTGTTAATTCAAATTGTTTGGCTAATAAACCTTCGATTCTTTGGAAAGGGTCTTCGTCATTTGAACTTCTGTTTTCTCGTAGTACTTGCGCATAAGATGGGCGGTTTCCGCTAGTATTAAACTCATTTGGTCTGTGCGAAGATGAAAAGCTATGCTCCTGAGGAGGTTTGCTTTAATGCTGACGAGAAGAATGGCTATTAGGCTTCTGCTTTGCTACTAATTCTTGATAAATTTTGCATCCCTTGTAGCTGGCAGCATGATCTTGTACGCAGTTAACACATTTGGCAGGCAAATCCTTGTCTTTCTGACATTCTGAAGTAGGATGGCACTGTGCTAAATGAACTGACAAGCAATAAGACCCCTGGGGTTGCCAGCCCTTTCAATGTTTTCTTCATTGGCACAACATTAAATAATCAAGCCTCGGATATAATTACATGGATCGGTTCTCTGACCGATCCTACCAATGATAATATTGATGAGGACCGAGTAACAAAGACCCAATTGACGGAAGAGCAAACATTCGGCTTAGATCGGAATATATCCGATCTGACAAACCTGAGTACTAATATACACACAACAAATCTAACCATAGATCGAGCATATGTCCAAATCGATCACCGTCCCACCCGCCTGGATCACGATACCGCCCATAGTGACCAGGCCCCAATAGGAATGTTAGGTAACACGGTAGGCCAGAATATAGGTCATAATGTAGATCCTGACATAGCCACAGGATTGTCCAGCTTGAGTAACGTCACCGCCCAGCGTTCTGAAGCTCCCCTTTATATGAGGATAGGTCAACATATAGAACTTCAGGTGTGTCCAGCCTTATTCGAGCTACCGCCCAGCTCGATCAGGCTCTTAGTCAGGTCCCTGGCGATAATCCGGATATTGTTTCAACCCAACCGGTTATCGGCTTCCCATGCGAGGTCTGTGGGAGGACGTTTACAACACGAACTGGACTGGGGGTACACTTTCGTACAACACATCCCAATGAGCATGATTCTAGAAACATTGACAAAAAAAGCTGGATGGTCTGAAGAAGAAATTCATTGGATCAACTAACCCAGGAGAGCTCTGATCTTATCGAGTTGATAGAATACTACAGGATCGGCTCAATCAACAGACATATATCAAAATTGCTAGATCCGAAGTTTCACGATATGATCGCAGGTGCGCTAGAGTAGATAAAGTACTTTGGATGTACAAATATTATTAGCTTTGCCGCATTAAAAATGCAATTTCCACTTGACTTCGGAAAAAGTCAGCGTTTAACTCCGTTACCGCCGCAAATGCATTAGATGAAAATCTCGTTAGTAACCTAGTGCAGCATGACGACGGATATCATATTCTTAAAGGCCTAACATCTTCCTCAGCACATTGGAAGGCGGAAAAAAAAGGTGCTAGCTATTATTCGTCAATTTGGTCTTCCGACCTTTTTCATTACTCTGTCCGCTGCAGAAACAAAATGGTCCGAATAATTAGTAATCTTATTTATCTTAAGTTGTAGACAATTGGGACGTATCTGAAGAAGAAGCAACCAATCTTCAAACCAATGAAAAAGCACGTCTGATAAGAACCGATCCAGTTACATGTTCTAGGTATTTTGTCCATCGCCTGCGTCAACTTCTTAAACTTTTTAAATCTTATATTTTTGCGAAACATGACCTTGTAGACTTTTATTAGATAATAGTGTTTCAGCATAGAGGAACTCCACACTGTCACGGCATGTACTGGCTAAAGAATGCTCCCAATTTTGAGAGCAACGCTGGCGTTGAAAATGTTCAACCTATTGTTGATTTTGTACATAGATTCATTATGATAGATTCATTCTTCCAAAAGAGAGTTGCGCGGTCTAGATATATGCCGTTTTAAGATGCCATATCCCCCATGCCCCAAACTGAAGTCCTTTTTCCCCTTAATGATGATACTGTAGACGTAGAAACTCATAGGTCACTATATAGAAAAATTAAAGAGGTCTTAGAACTGTCAAATATTTCCTCTGATCAAGTAAATAATCTTAGTGTCTTCGAAAACTTCTTTGCACATGAAAACATATCAGCGAATTATGATTCCTATAAGCTTGATCTACGACCAAGTTTAAAAAAACCTCAAATTTTTCTTCGCAGAAAATTTTCTGATAAAATGCTTAATGCATATAATTCTGATTGTAAATGCAAAAAACAAATGCAAACACAAAAACAAAGTATGCAGCTGCACTGATAATTATTTCGATTAATTATATGTATTTGTGTATACAGTTATTTTAATATTGTTGTTGTTGTATCAATATAATGTGACTAAGTTTTAAGTGACGATGTGACGATGTGACGCTGTGACGCTGTGACGCTGCTTTTAGATGTTTTTGAATTGGCTTCGCGTATGTCTTCTCGCGGCGGCGATCGTGAACAGACTGACTGCTTCGGCAGTTAGTTGCTAGGCTAAATGTGCGCAGAAGACAAACTATGTATGTACTTATATACTTATATATATACTTATATTATATACATGAATACAAAGGCAAGATGACGATAGCAAGTAACAGCAAAATAAATGCGCATGGGAAAGCTTTCGTCGCAATGTCGAAAAGGAATGCAAACGCCGCAACCCTGATATTCTTCGCCTACACAAAGCTAACATGGACATTCAGATGCATACGCCTGTTGTAGTTACATAATAAAGTACATAAATAAATCTGAGTTGCTCAGGCAGGTAATCAGTGTTGCCAACTGTCGGTCGTCAATTATAGCAAAAAAGGCCAACCAAAATAGCCAAAAATAGCTAGATTTTTTAATAAAATAGCTTTACTTTTTAACAACAAAATATTATTTCTATGTTTGATATATTGGTATAGTGTTGTAGTTATTGTAGTTATATATTATTTACTATTTGTTCATTAAGTAAGGTGCCCAAAATTTGGTCGACTTCAACCTCCTCGGTACTTAGATATCCTTGCTTGGTATCAATCAGTTGAATCCACTTTTTTGGAACGTCGTAATCGAAACAGCATTTTCCAGCTTGTTGCAATCAGTACCTGAAATTATTATTTTGGAATTTCGACAATTTCCCATTTAAAATTATTGAATGTATGTATACCTTATGTCCAAAATTGAGCTTAATGTGCTCATTTGCATTGTATTTCGGAGCTTTGATTTTACCAGGTTCATCTGGCTGAATACATTTTCTACCACGACATTTGACCATGGTAAGCTTAGCAGCACTATAGAAAAAGAGGCCAAATCAATAAACGGATTGTTTCCTCCAGAGTCCTTATACCAAAAAACTTCTGTCCAAAACATTGAATTTTCTCGAATGTTCAGCCACTTAAGCAAATGTATATTAGCATACTAATTCAATATGGAATCGATTTTGTTGGTGGGCGTATTAAAAAATGTTAAAATATGTAATATATCCGACTTAATTGGTTTTAAGATATTTTCTACTCCAAAAAGATGTATTTTTTCTAAAATTTGAAAATTATCTGGTAATCATAAATAAATAAAAATAATTGTTTAGAATTCTCATGTATCTATGAAATCAATTTATTATCAATTCTACTATGAAATCCGTGCATACTGTTCGAATTTGAAGTTCCGATTCGGAATATAAACTCATTGTTTTCATTTGAGTTTCAAACTGGTAACCCAAATAAGGTCCCGTTGAACATACTTTTCAAAATCATCATTATGGTGTTCATCATTAGGTGGTATAATTTTGAGTTCAGCGATTTTGCTAGTAATTTTAGGTCCCCAAGAAGTTTTGTTGTATTGGGGTTGTTTTCCTGCACATTTTTGTTTACTCTTTGAGCGTCTTCGAAAATCGGTCTTAGGAGCAGAAGATATGCGTAATAAATTTTGTCTGCAAACATATTCTTTAATATTTGCGCTTTGTGACCTTTTTCTTAAGTAGCTGCAATTTTAAAATGTAGCTTAAGCGCATCCCATTGGTCCAATATTCTGCTAACTGCTGTTTATATTGATAACCATCATTACCATCATTATCATTAAAAACATTTTAATTAGAAAAGTTGTACATAAAAAGAAAATTAATTTGTAACACATTCAGACATACACAAGGTAACATTGGAAAAGCCAACTATATTCAAAAACAAAATAATATATTATTATAGAAATGTAGACAAAGTTATACAAATAACAAATAATACAACTGCACCAATCAAACCTTCTCGTTATTAATGCACTGATATATCCTTTTGTATTTCATTTGACGTTTGGAACTTTTCGAAAACCAGTTATATGTTCCGTAAATTAGAAACTCTAAGTCATCTGGTAGTCTTAATTTACACGCATGATTTACGGCCAATTGCACCGAGTGGCAAACACATATGATTAAAAGGAGTGAGGGCACATCTTTCTTTAATTCCTGATACACACTTATTTTAGAGCCAACCATAACGCTAGCGTTATCTGTACCTATTCCTATAAGATTACCTAGCATCTGCGCCATCAATAAGGCACAAAAATGTAGACACAATTTTAGAATGTTGGATGCTAAAATAGTTAATGGCGACTACTGCAAAGATCAAATTGATTTAATTATGCGATAAACCAACATTTAAGTAAATATACGATAAACTTACCGAGTACTTTTGTGAAGCTTATATCTGTCAATTCGTCAATCAATAAGTTGAATTTAGAATTGCCAATATCGTTTTGAAGACTTTCTTGGAAATGTGGTGACAGCACATTTTTTTTATTACATTCACACACTTTGTGCGATGAATTTTAATATGGTTTTCTTTAAACACATGTGTGTACAAATTATTTAAGTGGTTAACTGGGCTAATCGCACAATGTTGCGCTACAAACAGGCAGAGAGCTGCTTCCTTTGCGGATGTCTCAGTACATGTTCTAGGAAACGCAATTACTTGGGTCCCTCTGCGTGCTTCAACGTTTGCCTTGTGCTTTTTGGTTTCAACGTGGGAGTTTAGGTCCCACAATTTTGCATTTAAGGTGCACTTGCAGAATCAGCAAAATGCTTTTGTTTGATCAGTTACATCTTTTTGAACGCAATTCGTAAACCGGGGATCCATCCATGCATCCCGAAGCTTTTGCTTGTATTCTTTTGCCATATTTCGTAAAAACAACCGCACCACACAAATAAGTAAGTTTGAATGTAGAGATGGTAAACATGATGTATTTGTATCGATTGCCGCACATGAGGCACAGTGGTCTCCCCATAGGCCAAAAATAAAAAAATGAAAGTCAAAATTGTGGCTAGAGTTGTGTCAACCTTATCTCATAATTGATCTACCTATTTAAATCAACTTTTGTTTTTGCTTTATTCCATCTGTCCTCTTTAAGAATAGCTGCAAAAGGCAGAGCATGAATTTGGTTTTGCATCGTGAGTAACTTGCAAGTGAAGGTCGCAAATAAAAAAAACATTTTTAAAAAAGATTGCTTGAACAATGGAAGTATTAAATATTGTAAATAAAGATATTAACTATTATTTCTTATAATTAACAAGTTCTCAGCATGTTGTGTTTATTTTATTAAATTAATGTAATATATGTGCCTATTTTACTACTAATTTGTGTGTAAACTTAAATTTCATTTAGACTTTTAGTTGTGAAGTTAATCAAAGTTAACAATAAAACTTATTTTAAAATATATGTCAACATTCACTGATTATATGTTGTAAGTTTCAGCTGCGAATATTTGCGAATGGCTGCGTTATTTTAAACCGAACAAAGCGGCCTCACCATTTTCGGTGTCTTTTTTACGCGTGCTTTTCTGTGATGTGTGTTGTGATTATCGTCTTCGTTTTTTTTGTGCGTTTCGTTGTGTCGTTTTGTGTTTGTCGTCTTAGTTTCTCTTGACCATTTTGATTTCATAGGTTATGTTTATAGTTTACATTTTTTATATTTTTTATTTTTCGTATAGGAGGTTCTTATAAATGCGAACTTAGCCGCATGTATATATTCGACATGTGGTGTTGTCCGAGACCAGTGCAAATCCAGAAAAGTTTAAAAGCATATTGGATATTTTGAAATTGAAAATTGAGACTGAAGGCTATGCAAAAGGATTTCAATAATTTGGCGTGAATGCTCTCGAAAAAGATCATACGTTATGGAAAAGCATTCTGATTGGCTTGCGGCAAAGGACTCGTTTTTATTCAATTGTGATGTACAAAAACCTGAAAATAATATTGAACGTGGTCGTCCGAACATGAATTTCTCTGAATTCTCAAGACGAACAAAGAGAAGACAAATAGCTGAGATATTCCAACTGGATGAGTCTGCTGCTTCAAAGTTTTTGGACCACACTACAAAGAGTATTATCGAGTTGCAGGATAATGTAATAAATGATGTTTTCAGTGATCCTGTGAACAACCTTAAACTTATAGGGAAATGGGGCTTCGACGGAAGTTCTGGGTACAGCGAATACAAACAAAAAGTGGGGAACAATAATTTGCAAGACAGCCACATGTTTGTCACACATTATGTTCCACTTGCTTTATTAACAACTGAAGAAGGTTCGAACAGCTGGCTTGTCCGCTCAAATAACAGGCTTAGATAGAGACCTTATTGAAAGATGTGCTACAATATTGCAAGCGCTCTCTTAAGGATATAATATTGATGTAGGGAAATTTAATACATTTAATAATTAATACATTAATACATTAATACATTTAATGCACTCAACATAGCCAAAGAACTTACAACTACATATTCCTGGTATTATCTTCCACTAACCGTTCATAAACTTTTAATTCACGGACCTGCAATTATTGAAAATGCTCTCGTGTCGAATGGGGAGTTATCTGAGGAAGCTGCTGAGTCGAGAAATAAGGATATAAAAAAATTTCGTCTGCAGCATACACGTAAAATTTCTCGTATGGCAACAAATGAAGATTTATTCAATCGTCTACTCCATACATCAGTTCCGTTTATAACGATACAGCGAAAGTTACCACCTAAACATAAGTCATTTTTAAATAAATCTGTTTTTGATCTTTTGGAATGATATATTATACATATCACTTACTACTGAGCTCTGATCCTTTTATAACTGGTCAGCGAAAATTACCAAGCAAGAAGAAATCCATATTATTTAAATCTGTTTTTGATTTGTTAGAGTAATTTATAAATCAATTTTCTGTTTTCTGGTTTCTATTTTCATTATTTTGTACAAGTGAGTTTTTTTTTTTATTAACTAGCTATATTTCCTTTATAATATCTTATGATGAACATGTCTTAAATTAAAAAAAAAAAATTATCGTTTCTATGATTTATAAATTATTACAATTTTAAAAAGCTGCTGTAAGTAGTACTGGCTGCCGATTCCATACAAGACTGATCACTAGGGTTCATTCCGAATCGGTAGGTTATATGACAGCTATATGATATAGTGGTCCGATTCGAATGAGATTCGGTCAGCACACGTAGAAGCTCTTAATACTGACACGTACCAAATTTGGGTAAAATCTGATAAAAAACAATAAAAAATCCGGGATACTAGAGCTTCCTTCAGAATCGGTAGGTTATATGACAGTTTGAAATTTGGTCAGCACACGTAGAAGCTCTTAAGACTGACACGTACCAAATTTGGTTAAATTCGACTAAAAAACAATAAAGTTTTGGTGTACTAAGAGTTCATTCCGAATTGGTCGGCTATATGGGAGCTATATGATTTAGTGGTCCGATCTTGACGATTTTGACATATTGTCATCTAACAACAGACAAAAGTTTCAGCTGCACTGTAAGTATTTTTGGCCGCCGGTTCCATACAAGAAGGACCACTGTGCGAGGCTGCATTGTAAACGATGGCAGTGATTTCGTGCCACTCTCACTATGACTTATCGCAAACAAATGATTTACCAAAATTTTTAGAGCTTAAAACTATTTAAACAATTAGAATCTATTGAATTAAAAAAATAGCTAAAAATAGCAAATTAATTTTGTGAAATAGCCAGAATAACAGGCTCCTGCTAAATTATGTGGTTTCCCGTTTTCGTCTATTAAAAATAGCCAAATTTGCCCAGAAAATAGCTAAGTTGGCAACACTGCAGGCAAAGCAAGAAATAAATGAGGGCATCTTTTCCATCAAGGGAAAGCTTCAGCACATTGGCAACAAGTTTATCAATGGTACTGAGATATCTGCTCAAGAATCGGCTTACAATATTCTTGGCTTACATCTCTCTGAAGCAAGCCACGGAGAAATTTTCATTATTTCTTCGCATCCTGATCAAAGAGTTAGGATGATTAAATCTAAACGTGAATTGGAATTAATTCCACCCAATTCCACTAATATATATGTTCCAAATTTATTGGACCATTATATTCAGAGGCATGATGCATTAGAAGATGAATGCTTTACTTCGTTTGCGGTTTATTATTAGTTCGTTAAAGATGGGCAACAAACAACCAATGAAGACTATAATGAAATAGATAAAGAAAATGAGGAAAGTGAAGGCAGAAAATATAGGTAAAAGGACAATTTAGGTTCAATTTTGAAAAGAAAACAGCCATTGATTTTGAGATGGAGACATTTTAGTGCAGAGACCCATAGATCAGATTATTTTAGGGAAATAAAAATGTTGTTCCTTCCATGGCGTAATGAACAAGACGAACTCGTCAATAACGATAGCGAACACTCCTGCTATATATATAAAAACACGATTGAAATAAACAGGAAGAAGTTCGATCAGTTTGAAGAGCGTGAGTTGGAGCAGGTACTCCAAGGATTGCAACTTGATCAAAACGTTCAAGATCAAGTCGTGGAAGTCCCAACCACTCCGTTTTTGGATGACGAATTCAGAGCTCTTGCCATTCCAGAAGTTGGAGCAAATCTTAAATTTTTCGAACCTAATACTGATTATAGTGATTCAGAAGGTGATATTCGCCTTATTAAATTACAATAATTCCCCCTTGATTCCAGAAAATGACTTATTTGCAATGGTTTCCTCACTTAACCTCACTTAACGTCAATATTACGCTCACGTTATGCATAATGTCAAAACTAAGAGAATATTCCATGAGTACTTTGGAGGTGATGTGGGAGTTGGAAAAAGTCGACTGATTTCAACTATCTATCAGTCATTGACTTTCAGAGCAAACCATGTTTCTGGAAGCAACCGAGATTCGGCAAAAGTTCTTCTTTGTGCTCCAACTGGAAAAGTTGCTTTTTGGAATTTGTGGTCTCACTCTGCACTTAATATTTTCACTTCCGGTCAATCAATCTTCGACCGCATTGCGCCTCCTTAACAGTGACGTTGTCAATACAATATTTTCTAAATTGATGGGTCTCAAGGTAATCATTATTGATTAAATTTCGATGGTCGGTTCCAAAATGTTTTTATATTTGGATGCAAATTGATCACAAATTGCATGGATCGTTACAAATTCTTAGGACCCTTTGGATGAAGTTTTCAGACTCAGCTGTGGCAACAATTGCGAGGTCGAAAAAATCACATCCGTCAAATCCCGATTGGACACTAATAGATCGTGTTGTTCGAGCTTTTCAGTTCAAAAAGAACCAGCAAGTAGTAATGAGCCTTTCCCTCCGCAATGATTCCTTCATTTTTAAACTTTTTGGGATGACCCTAGGCCGCTCTTTTGTTCATATTAAAGCAGCGGTGTTCGAAATTCGATATGTTCAAGGCAATATTTAGTATTGTTGAGTATGTTTCAAACAAATGGCCCAAGCTGCCAAAGATGTTCATTGATAATATTGTTCTGCATATACTAGTGTTGGTAGGTTCGCACACGTCTTTCACAAGAGTTATCACGCACACTTGATAATATGAGGCAAACACATGATCGCGGCTTTGCTTCGCATCTCGCTCATTTTTCATTTAAATACACCTTCACACATTTGATCAAATATGTGATGTGACGGAAAATCGACGGCTGTATTTGGCCATTGGACTGTTTGATCAAATGTGTGAAGAAAATTAAAAAGTTTTGATTTTCCTCAAATCTCTTCTTCTTCCTGCATGGGTTTATTTTCGTTCTGTACAGACATATGTGATTTGGACGGGAAAATTTGGCTTGTGTTCAAAATACATTTTGATGAGCAGAGAGTAACACAGTGACAGAAAATTGTGTAAAATTGTGTAAAATTGAGGAAAATTTATAAAAAAAAAACAAGAAAAAACGTTAACTTCGGTTGAACCGAAGCTCTAATACCATTCACACGAAACTTTAAGTAGTATTGTAAAACATATAAGTGGGGGTTTAAATAGGGGGTTGTACACGCTCACTAGTAGATGTGTATGAAGCGATGTAGTAGATGTGTAAGATGCCGCCATATCGAATTTCAAGTTGATATTGACGTTTTCCATACAAATGCATAAAAGTGAACTGTGGGTTTATATGGGACTAGCGGCTGTCTCTTAAAAGGCACCATATCGCATTTCAACCTAATATTGACTTTAATAAAAAAGTTTTTCTTACAAAAAGTCAAAAGTGGACCATAGGTTTATATGGGAGCTACCCCAAATAGTGAGCGTGGCAGGTCAAACTTGATACTCTATTAAACTACAATAAAAAGAAGTATATGTGCAAAATTTCAACTGGATAGCATAAAAATTGGTCCCCAAAAAATGCGCAACAACATACATACGGACAGACAGGCGGACAGACGGACAGACGGACAGACAGACAGACATGGCTAGACCGATTCGTCTCGTTGACCTGATCAAGAATATATACACTTTATGGGGTCTACGATGGCTCCTTTAATGCTCAAATCCTCCCACTTTCAGACAAACTGATAATATAAAAAATTGAAAATCACAACCTGATGTCAGAATTTATTGATGCCTACAAGACTTTGCCATCATTGTGGCACGTCAAAAGCAAATAATACAGCAATCGGGTAAGGAGGAATACTGACTACAATTTGCTTTTGGACGTCTATAGAAAAATGAATCACGACGCGACGAAAGACTCTATGATGACAAAAATAAATTCCTTGCGGACGAGCTACCGGCGGGAATTGAAAAAAATGAGGGAATCGGAGAAGTCGGTGCTGGTGCAGACTAAGAATATGTATCAACAATATGGTACTTCGACCAAATGTCTTTTTTGCAAAGACCAAATTGAGCACTTAGCTGGCGTGTACTCAATGGATGAAAAAAACGAAGACATTATTGAGGTAAGTGAACAAAAAACATATCTTTATTTAATTTTTTTTTTTATTGTCAAAAACTAAAGCAAGAAGTAATTTTAAATATTGTTTTGCCATGGAACTTCTCCCACCGTATTAAAATAAGTGCAATACTTCTCGCTGATATTTTTGATATATTTGTTGGATTTTTAGCATTGGAAGTATGAAGGCTTTGCATTCGAAGAAGAAGATCAGAAACGTTTCAATGTTTAACCCAGTACGTTGTGTATCGCAGTATGTCGCGTCATTATTCTTTCTCAAAAAATTATGCAAATAATTGTTACTTTTTCCGGCGCAAGGTTGATGGTATTCAATGAAACTCTAAATTTCGTAGTTAAAATTCGAAATGCGTTTTCCACAATTCGGCGCGCCAGGGAAAGGCGGTAGTTAAAAAGGATTTCCTCTCTTTTGAATGTGTCATGACTAAAAGATTTCATTATGCTCTCCATTTCGAATATTCTTTTTCTTTTAAATGCAATTAAATTAATTTTTATCATAATTTTTTTTTTTTTTTCAATTAATTTGGCAATAAATTGTTGCATATTAATTTTTTTATATAAAGTAACTAATTTTTATTCAAAAAAGGCATAATTAATTGCAATAAAAAGGAAAGGAAAAGCTAAACAATTAATTTACTTCATACGGGGAAAAATTGAATATCTTCACACAAAAGAAAATATTCTTTTACTCAGCGCCTAATCAAATTGGCAAATATCAGCCTCTTTCTTCTAATTAAGCGCTTCGATTTAACAAAATCTAATATTTTTCGCTGCGACCACTGACACAATTGCATTAATCTATTTCGTCGAGAACGACGCTTGCTGCTCATCATCGCTCCCGATAATAAACCAACAACATGCTGAATAATTAATTCTAAAAACACCAATTAAATTAACAAACTCGTACTCGTACTCGTAAAAAATCTCGAAAAAATCTAAAAAAATACAAAATCTCGAGGAAAAATCTATAAAAAGTGAAAAATGAAGTCAATCATTATTTTGCTGTAAAATTAATATATAAAACCATATTCAAATGGTCATATAAGGTTATCTAAAATTATTTAAAATTCATTTTCCTCGAGAAAAATATATTCAGCTAAATCTAATCCTTGTGAGAACAATTTCCTTCAGAGAACAAAAATGCGCAATTGAAACTTGCTGCGCTATTAATTGTTTTAAGTTACTTTTTTTTCTTAAATTTTTTTTTATTTATTTGTGAAGTACAAAAAGAAAAGAAGAAAAAAATCCACAAAATTAAAAATTCGGCTTAAATTCTATTCAATTCTAATTCTCTTAAATATTATATAAAATGCAAAATTTTGCTAAAATATGTGAGTGCCAAAAATAATTTCTTTCGCTTAATTTTGGTTCATTTCATAATTTTGATCAAACTTGTTTAATTGTATTCCTTACAATATATTTTATAATAATAATAATTAAAGTGTAAAATGTTTTGTGGGGAAATGAAAAAGAGAAAGAGTCAATTTTAAGTAAAATATTGTTGTTGTTGCTTTCATGTACATTTTTTCATTTTTTGACGTGATAACGTCTATTAAATCGGTTGGTTTAGCGCAGAAGCATGACTCATTTCTGACGTTCCGTTTACCGTTACGACACGACACTAAACGAACGAAAAGCAAAAGTCGGAACATGTAATCGTACACATATGAATACATGTGACGAATGTGTCGTTCCGCCTGAACAAGCAAGCGATAGACAGACCAGCGTGCATTGACTTGTTGAAAGCTATAGTGTGTGTGTGTGTGCGTTTGAGAATTAGTGTTATCTAGCGCGCGGTGGGGTGCGGTATGCACATGGTATAATGTATGAATAATAACATTGTAAGTGTATAATAAAATTTGTTTCAAATAAAATTCATGTACAAAGCAAACAAAGCACGCACACCATAGATCAAGGAAGACGACAATAACAGTTGCTTTTGCATTTGAGTACCAAAAACAACAGCCAAAGGCTTTTAAAGTTGCTGGTGGTCAGTCGAAGAGAGAGAGAGAGAGAGAGAGATAGAGAGAGAGCGAGAGCGTATTTTTCACTCTTTGTTGTTGGTAACGAAACTCTTTTATATGACAAGTTGTTTGTGTACTGATTGAATTATTGGAATTACATTAGAATTCAATTCACAAAAGTATGCAATTTTTCATCAATGTTCTCTTATGACGTTGTCACGTAAAATTATCGTTCGTAAACGTTCGACAACCAATTTTTATTTTTTTTTAATTTCACGGGTTTGGTTAATAGAAAAATTCCATACCAATCGAACGTGAAGCCCATAGAATATGAAAACGTTGCCAAGTAAATCGAACTAGTAACTTGCACCGGTCTGGTTAATGAATAAAATAACACGGTGGTATAGAGTTGTCTGCGTAAAATCAGTCCAGAATTCGGGTTGTTCAGTTTTAAAAAGTGAAATATTGCTGCGAGTGAATACGTGCGACAGAGACGTCCCAGCGAACCATTCCATGCGATAGAAGAGGACACAGCATTGCAGCTGTGTGTAGTTCGTCCATTGAAAGAAAATGAGGGCGCATGCTATTTAAATTAATTATGTATGTGTGTTTACATTTTATGTGACATTGAAGTATATACATCTTTAGTAAATAAAAAGGTAATAGTGAGACATATATAATACTAATCTTGCAAATTTTATTTCTATTATCAGCAGACAAAATAAAAACAAAAATAAAAAGAAACTTCTTTTTATTGTAATAAAAGCGTGTAATTTTAAGTCGCAAAGTTTGGCGGACACAGTGCACTTGCAGTACCTGCAATATGCCCTTGTAGCATCGGTCAAGTCTTTGGCAACCCACTCCTTACACTCTGGCAAATGAAGCCACGCATCACGAAATTTTTATATGCGTCGTTTGCCATTTTTACACATAATATTCAGATTTACATATGCAAAAATATCTGCAATACAATAATATTTTTGTTAATTTGGGAGCGTTCCACACAGAGATGGCATTTTTTAAAGCGATCGGAAAATATATAGACTGTAGTGGATTAGTGGAATTACTGGTGCAAGCAGAAGTATTAGCCGGTGGCTCCATGAATAGCTTTTAAGATAGCAAGCATTTCACAACCACAACAAAATTAATTTAAATTAAGTATGACGCACATACACTGAATCCAGCGCTGCAGCAGTTCACAGCGGTACTAGTGGTGACAAATACGCACATCGACATTGGTGGCCGCAGACGTGACTACGGCAGCAATACAGCGGCAGTGGCAGCAAACGTGGCAGCAACAGCACACAGCGGCAGTGGTTGCGCAGACGTGGCAGCAACAACGGCTGTGGTGGCAAAGTTAGAAAATGTCTTCGCGCCAAAATGAAAAATTATTCGCGCCAAAAAAAACGTGATGAACACTTTTTCCTTCTTCTCTTCTTCGACTTTCTAAGTTCAACTTCATATGTGCTTCTTCTTTTTCTCCTCGTCTTTCTTTTTAAAATCAAAGTGATGCCAAGTTTTGCGACACTCAGGTAGCACTTGTGGGCATCACTTTCGGGTGCAATGGGCATCAGTGCCACTATTGCGGGGACGATAGACGGCCCGACCAGGCCTGGGCGTAACAATATTAACAACTATCAAACAAAATATATGATTAACGAAAAAAGATGATACTTCGCACTCATCGCAAAAAAATAAAATTAACAAAGACAAAAAAATTTGAACAGTATCATTGAATCAATAAAATGTACGATGAACCAATTTGATGACACTATTGACAAAGATATTTTATTCAACATTTCGACGGGTAAAGCTGCCTCTAAAGAAGTTGCTGATTTCCTGCTTAACGTGAAGACAGCAACAAAAAATTTAATTTTATCTTGGAATGCTCTTCAACTCCCGCAAGATTCGATAAACCTATAAAACGAAACAAAATCTGCAATTTTGCTTCTCAATTCATGAATAAACTTCTCATTACCAAATATAAGAGCAAGAAAGTAAGCAAGAAATGGAACGAGACGTATTTGGGCGACTTTTGGCAATTAGTCTAAAGAAAAACATAAATCTCGAATATTGCCGTGGGCGGGCCACGCCCGTTAGTCTATGCATGTTAAGCGGGTGACCATAAAAAGGCACCACATTGCATTTCAACCTAATATTGACTTTAATAAAGCAGTTTTCTTACAAAAAGTCAAAAGTGGGCAGTAGGTTTGTATGGGAGCTACCCCAAATAGTGGGCGGGTCCTACCCATTAATGTATATGTCAAGCATCTGTCTACCTTAAGTTACTATATCAATTATTAAGTTGATATTGACTACAATAAAAATTTGTTTCACACAAAAAGTCAAAACTGGGCGCTGAGTTTGTATGGGGGCTACCCCAAAAAGTGGGCGTAGCGGTCCAATCTTGAAACTCTATTAAACTGCTATAAAAAGAAGTGTGCGTGCAAAATTTCAACTGGATAACATAAAAATTGGTCCCAAAAAATCCGCAACTACAGACAGACGGACATGACCAGATCGATTCGTCTCGTCGCGCTGATCAAGAATCTATATAGTTTATGGGGTCTACGATGGCTCCTTTAATGCGTTACAAACTTTCAGACAAACTGATAATACCATTTCACACTATGTGTGAATGATATAAAAAATTAATGAATAATGCAGTTTATGGGAAAAATATGGGAAACGTTGACAAGAAGAAAGATGTTAAAATAGTCACAGCATGGGAAACGCAGAGGTGCAAGCATGTTACAATGTTAAAATTGTAGATAAGATGTCTGTTTTTAGGTCTAGATTGCACAGGTTATATACTGAGCAAATAAGGAATGTAGTTTTAAGTAATAGCGTGTATTAATACCAGATAAAATGTATAATACTTACGCTCATGATCAAAAATCCTTAAGAATTGGAAACTGATGATGATGTAGATGCAATAATTTGAAGTACCCAATCAAAGCATTAATGCAATATAGTTTATCTGTATAGATTTTATGTTCTTTTACAGCTAACATTGAGTTAAGCGCAAAATGTTTGAAATTCACAGCATCGTATAGGTCGATTTAAAATTACGCTGGGCCAATAATTTTTACTAATACAATACCGTTGATGCACTAATTTGAAGTACCCAATCAAAGCATTAATGCAATATAGTTTATCTGTATAGATTTTATGTTCTTTTACAGCTAACATTGAGTTAAGCGCAAAATGTTTGAAATTCACAGCATCGTATAGGTCGATTTAAAATTACGCTGGGCCAATAATTTTTACTAATACAATACCGTTGGTGCACTAATTTGAAGTACCCAATCAAAGCATTAATGCAATATAGTTTATCTGTATAGATTTTATGTTCTTTTACAGCTAACATTGAGTTAAGCGCAAAATGTTTGAAATTCACAGCATCGTATAGGTCGATTTAAAATTACGCTGGGCCAATAATTTTTACTAATACAATACCGTTGATGCACTAATTTGAAGTACCCAATCAAAGCATTAATGCAATATAGTTTATCTGTATAGATTTTATGTTCTTTTACAGCTAACATTAAGTTAAGGTCGATTTAAAATTAATCTGGGCGAATAATTTTTACTAATAGAATACCGTTGATGCACTAATTTGAAGTACCCAATCAAAGCATTAATGCAATATAGTTTATCTGTATAGATTTTATGTTCTTTTACAGCTAACATTAAGTTAAGGTCGATTTAAAATTAATCTGGGCGAATAATTTTTACTAATAGAATACCGTTGATGCACTAATTTGAAGTACCCAATCAAAGCATTAATGCAATATAGTTTATCTGTATAGATTTTATGTTCTTTTACAGCTAACATTGAGTTAAGCGCAAAATGTTTGAAATTCACAGCATCGTATAGGTCGATTTAAAATTACGCTGGGCCAATAATTTTTACTAATACAATACCGTTGATGCACTAATTTGAAGTACCCAATCAAAGCATTAATGCAATATAGTTTATCTGTATAGATTTTATGTTCTTTTACAGCTAACATTGAGTTAAGCGCAAAATGTTTGAAATTCACAGCATCGTATAGGTCGATTTAAAATTACGCTGGGCCAATAATTTTTACTAATACAATACCGTTGATGCACTAATTTGAAGTACCCAATCAAAGCATTAATGCAATATAGTTTATCTGTATAGATTTTATGTTCTTTTACAGCTAACATTGAGTTAAGCGCAAAATGTTTGAAATTCACAGCATCGTATAGGTCGATTTAAAATTACGCTGGGCCAATAATTTTTACTAATACAATACCGTTGATGCACTAATTTGAAGTACCCAATCAAAGCATTAATGCAATATAGTTTATCTGTATAGATTTTATGTTCTTTTACAGCTAACATTAAGTTAAGGTCGATTTAAAATTAATCTGGGCGAATAATTTTTACTAATAGAATACCGTTGATGCACTAATTTGAAGTACCCAATCAAAGCATTAATGCAATATAGTTTATCTGTATAGATTTTATGTTCTTTTACAGCTAACATTAAGTTAAGGTCGATTTAAAATTAATCTGGGCGAATAATTTTTACTAATAGAATACCGTTGATGCACTAATTTGAAGTACCCAATCAAAGCATTAATGCAATATAGTTTATCTGTATAGATTTTATGTTCTTTTACAGCTAACATTGAGTTAAGCGCAAAATGTTTGAAATTCACAGCATCGTATAGGTCGATTTAAAATTACGCTGGGCCAATAATTTTTACTAATACAATACCGTTGATGCACTAATTTGAAGTACCCAATCAAAGCATTAATGCAATATAGTTTATCTGTATAGATTTTATGTTCTTTTACAGCTAACATTGAGTTAAGCGCAAAATGTTTGAAATTCACAGCATCGTATAGGTCGATTTAAAATTACGCTGGGCCAATAATTTTTACTAATACAATACCGTTGATGCACTAATTTGAAGTACCCAATCAAAGCATTAATGCAATATAGTTTATCTGTATAGATTTTATGTTCTTTTACAGCTAACATTGAGTTAAGCGCAAAATGTTTGAAATTCACAGCATCGTATAGGTCGATTTAAAATTACGCTGGGCCAATAATTTTTACTAATACAATACCGTTGATGCACTAATTTGAAGTACCCAATCAAAGCATTAATGCAATATAGTTTATCTGTATAGATTTTATGTTCTTTTACAGCTAACATTGAGTTAAGCGCAAAATGTTTGAAATGTTTGAAATTCACAGCATCGTATAGGTCGATTTAAAATTACGCTGGGCCAATAATTTTTACTAATACAATACCGTTGATGCACTAATTTGAAGTACCCAATCAAAGCATTAATGCAATATAGTTTATCTGTATAGATTTTATGTTCTTTTACAGCTAACATTGAGTTAAGCGCAAAATGTTTGAAATTCACAGCATCGTATAGGTCGATTTAAAATTACGCTGGGCCAATAATTTTTACTAATACAATACCGTTGATGCACTAATTTGAAGTACCCAATCAAAGCATTAATGCAATATAGTTTATCTGTATAGATTTTATGTTCTTTTACAGCTAACATTGAGTTAAGCGCAAAATGTTTGAAATTCACAGCATCGTATAGGTCGATTTAAAATTACGCTGGGCCAATAATTTTTACTAATACAATACCGTTGATGCACTAATTTGAAGTACCCAATCAAAGCATTAATGCAATATAGTTTATCTGTATAGATTTTATGTTCTTTTACAGCTAACATTGAGTTAAGCGCAAAATGTTTGAAATTCACAGCATCGTATAGGTCGATTTAAAATTACGCTCGGCCAATAATTTTTACTAATACAATACCGTTGATGCAGCTAATTTGAAGTAACCAATCAAAGCATTAATGCAATATAGTTTATCTGTATAGATTTTATGTTCTTTTACAGCTAACATTGAGTTAAGCGCAAAATGTTTGAAATTCACAGCATCGTATAGGTCGATTTAAAATTACGCTGGGCCAATAATTTTTACTAATACAATACCGTTGATGCACTAATTTGAAGTACCCAATCAAAGCATTAATGCAATATAGTTTATCTGTATAGATTTTATGTTCTTTTACAGCTAACATTGAGTTAAGCGCAAAATGTTTGAAATTCACAGCATCGTATAGGTCGATTTAAAATTACGCTGGGCCAATAATTTTTACTAATACAATACCGTTGATGCACTAATTTGAAGTACCCAATCAAAGCATTAATGCAATATAGTTTATCTGTATAGATTTTATGTTCTTTTACAGCTAACATTGAGTTAAGCGCAAAATGTTTGAAATTCACAGCATCGTATAGGTCGATTTAAAATTACGCTGGGCCAATAATTTTTACTAATACAATACCGTTGATGCACTAATTTGAAGTACCCAATCAAAGCATTAATGCAATATAGTTTATCTGTATAGATTTTATGTTCTTTTACAGCTAACATTGAGTTAAGCGCAAAATGTTTGAAATTCACAGCATCGTATAGGTCGATTTAAAATTACGCTCGGCCAATAATTTTTACTAATACAATACCGTTGATGCACTAATTTGAAGTATCCAATCAAAGCATTAATGCAATATAGTTTATCTGTATAGATTTTATGTTCTTTTACAGCTAACATTGAGTTAAGCGCAAAATGTTTGAAATTCACAGCATCGTATAGGTCGATTTAAAATTACGCTCGGCCAATAATTTTTACTAATACAATACCGTTGATGCACTAATTTGAAGTATCCAATCAAAGCATTAATGCAATATAGTTTATCTGTATAGATTTTATGTTCTTTTACAGCTAACATTGAGTTAAGCGCAAAATGTTTGAAATTCACAGCATCGTATAGGTCGATTTAAAATTACGCTCGGCCAATAATTTTTACTAATACAATACCGTTGATGCACTAATTTGAAGTACCCAATCAAAGCATTAATGCAATATAGTTTATCTGTATAGATTTTATGTTCTTTTACAGCTAACATTGAGTTAAGCGCAAAATGTTTGAAATTCACAGCATCGTATAGGTCGATTTAAAATTACGCTCGGCCAATAATTTTTACTAATACAATACCGTTGATGCACTAATTTGATGTATCCAATCAAAGCATTAATGCAATATAGTTTATCTGTATAGATTTTATGTTCTTTTACAGCTAACATTGAGTTAAGCGCAAAATGTTTGAAATTCACAGCATCGTATAGGTCGATTTAAAATTACGCTCGGCCAATAATTTTTACTAATACAATACCGTTGATGCACTAATTTGAAGTATCCAATCAAAGCATTAATGCAATATAGTTTATCTGTATAGATTTTATGTTCTTTTACAGCTAACATTGAGTTAAGCGCAAAATGTTTGAAATTCACAGCATCGTATAGGTCGATTTAAAATTACGCTCGGCCAATAATTTTTACTAATACAATACCGTTGATGCACTAATTTGAAGTATCCAATCAAAGCATTAATGCAATATAGTTTATCTGTATAGATTTTATGTTCTTTTACAGCTAACATTGAGTTAAGCGCAAAATGTTTGAAATTCACAGCATCGTATAGGTCGATTTAAAATTACGCTCGGCCAATAATTTTTACTAATACAATACCGTTGATGCACTAATTTGAAGTATCCAATCAAAGCATTAATGCAATATAGTTTATCTGTATAGATTTTATGTTCTTTTACAGCTAACATTGAGTTAAGCGCAAAATGTTTGAAATTCACAGCATCGTATAGGTCGATTTAAAATTACGCTCGGCCAATAATTTTTACTAATACAATACCGTTGATGCACTAATTTGAAGTACCCAATCAAAGCATTAATGCAATATAGTTTATCTGTATAGATTTTATGTTCTTTTACAGCTAACATTGAGTTAAGCGCAAAATGTTTGAAATTCACAGCATCGTATAGGTCGATTTAAAATTACGCTCGGCCAATAATTTTTACTAATACAATACCGTTGATGCACTAATTTGAAGTACCCAATCAAAGCATTAATGCAATATAGTTTATCTGTATAGATTTTATGTTCTTTTACAGCTAACATTGAGTTAAGCGCAAAATGTTTGAAATTCACAGCATCGTATAGGTCGATTTAAAATTACGCTGGGCCAATAATTTTTACTAATACAATACCGTTGATGCACTAATTTGAAGTACCCAATCAAAGCATTAATGCAATATAGTTTATCTGTATAGATTTTATGTTCTTTTACAGCTAACATTGAGTTAAGCGCAAAATGTTTGAAATTCACAGCATCGTATAGGTCGATTTAAAATTACGCTCGGCCAATAATTTTTACTAATACAATACCGTTGATGCACTAATTTGATGTATCCAATCAAAGCATTAATGCAATATAGTTTATCTGTATAGATTTTATGTTCTTTTACAGCTAACATTGAGTTAAGCGCAAAATGTTTGAAATTCACAGCATCGTATAGGTCGATTTAAAATTACGCTCGGCCAATAATTTTTACTAATACAATACCGTTGATGCACTAATTTGATGTATCCAATCAAAGCATTAATGCAATATAGTTTATCTGTATAGATTTTATGTTCTTTTACAGCTAACATTGAGTTAAGCGCAAAATGTTTGAAATTCACAGCATCGTATAGGTCGATTTAAAATTACGCTCGGCCAATAATTTTTACTAATACAATACCGTTGATGCACTAATTTGATGTATCCAATCAAAGCATTAATGCAATATAGTTTATCTGTATAGATTTTATGTTCTTTTACAGCTAACATTGAGTTAAGCGCAAAATGTTTGAAATTCACAGCATCGTATAGGTCGATTTAAAATTACGCTCGGCCAATAATTTTTACTAATACAATACCGTTGATGCACTAATTTGATGTATCCAATCAAAGCATTAATGCAATATAGTTTATCTGTATAGATTTTATGTTCTTTTACAGCTAACATTGAGTTAAGCGCAAAATGTTTGAAATTCACAGCATCGTATAGGTCGATTTAAAATTACGCTCGGCCAATAATTTTTACTAATACAATACCGTTGATGCACTAATTTGATGTATCCAATCAAAGCATTAATGCAATATAGTTTATCTGTATAGATTTTATGTTCTTTTACAGCTAACATTGAGTTAAGCGCAAAATGTTTGAAATTCACAGCATCGTATAGGTCGATTTAAAATTACGCTCGGCCAATAATTTTTACTAATACAATACCGTTGATGCACTAATTTGATGTATCCAATCAAAGCATTAATGCAATATAGTTTATCTGTATAGATTTTATGTTCTTTTACAGCTAACATTGAGTTAAGCGCAAAATGTTTGAAATTCACAGCATCGTATAGGTCGATTTAAAATTACGCTCGGCCAATAATTTTTACTAATACAATACCGTTGATGCACTAATTTGATGTATCCAATCAAAGCATTAATGCAATATAGTTTATCTGTATAGATTTTATGTTCTTTTACAGCTAACATTGAGTTAAGCGCAAAATGTTTGAAATTCACAGCATCGTATAGGTCGATTTAAAATTACGCTCGGCCAATAATTTTTACTAATACAATACCGTTGATGCACTAATTTGATGTATCCAATCAAAGCATTAATGCAATATAGTTTATCTGTATA
>JAWNNQ010001428.1:0-47955 GCA_035044765.1 Leucophenga montana | reverse complement strand
TAGATAGATAGATAGATAGATAGATAGATAGATAGATAGATAGATAGATAGATAGATAGATAGATCAGTCAATCAGATAGATAGATAGATAGATAGATAGATAGATGAGTCAATCAGTCAATCAATCAATCAATCAATCAATCAATCAATAGATAGATAGATAGATAGATAGATAGATAGATAGATAGATAGATAGATAGATAGATAGATAGATAGATAGATAGATAGATAGATAGATAGATAGATAGATAGATAGATAGATAGATAGATAGATAGATAGATAGATAGATAGATAGATAGATAGATAGATAGATAGATAGATAGATAGATAGATAGATAGATAGATAGATAGATAGATAGATAGATAGATAGATAGATAGATAGATAGATAGATAGATAGATAGATAGATAGATAGATAGATAGATAGATAGATAGATAGATAGATAGATAGATAGATAGATAGATAGATAGATAGATAGATAGATAGATAGATAGATAGATAGATAGATAGATAGATAGATAGATCAGATAGACAGATAGACAGATAGACAGATAGATCAGATCAGATCAGATAGATAGATAGATAGATAGGTAGATCGATAGATAGATAGATCAGATAGATAGATAGATCAGATCAGATCGATAGATAGATCAGATCAGATAGATAGATCAGATCAGATAGATAGATAGATAGATAGATAGATAGATAGATAGATAGATAGATAGATAGATAGATAGATAGATAGATAGATAGATAGATAGATAGATAGATAGATAGATAGATAGATAGATAGATAGATAGATAGATAGATAGATCGATAGATAGATAGATAATAGATAGATAGATAGATAGATAGATAGATAGATAGATAGATAGATAGATAGATAGATAGATAGATAGATAGATAGATAGATAGATAGATAGATAGATAGATAGATAGATAGATAGATAGATAGATAGATAGATAGATAGATAGATAGATAGATAGATAGATAGATAGATAGATAGATAGATAGATAGATAGATAGATAGATAGATAGATAGATAGATAGATAGATAGATAGATAGATAGATAGATAGATAGATAGATAGATAGATAGATAGATAGATAGATAGATAGATAGATAGATAGATAGATAGATAGATAGATAGATAGATAGATAGATAGATAGATAGATAGATAGATAGATAGATAGATAGATAGATAGATAGATAGATAGATAGATAGATAGATAGTCAGTTTATGAGGAATAAATACACTTTAAGGGGTCTCCTTCTTTTTAGGCGTTGTAAAACGAGTAGTGTTTAAATTATAATACTATTTGAATAGAAACATTTTAAGTTATTATTTAAAAACACGTGAAAAGATAATGATTTTTAAAGTTAACTACTACTATTACACAATGACGCTCAATTTAAAAATGAGTTAAATTTTACAACAATCATTAGACCCTGCACAACAAAGATTTATAACATTGTGTTTGTTAAACTGTCAAAATGTATGTAACATAGAGAAGAAATTATCGGAGACACCATAATGCATATATGTACTCGTATATTGATGATCAACACGACAAGTTGTGTTAATCTGGCCATGTCCGTATGTCTGTCTGTTCGTCTGCCTATGCGTTTATACGCGCTCTATTCCCTAAATCTATTAAATATTGGTTTGAAAGTTGATATGCGATTTATGCAAGAGAATGTATAGCTCCTATACAAAGTATAAAAGTTATCGATTTCTCTTATTTTTAAATTATAGTTTCATACTACGAGCCCTAACTACTATTAATTGGCCCACAAAGAATTTTCCTAATAAAGTAACTTTGAATGGCTGTTATTTATTTGTTACTGTTGTATGCAGTAGCAAACTTATACTTTTGAGAAAGGGTGTTTAATTATCTTTCATTTCATTCGAAACTCTGAGCACATATTGCAACACAATACTGTTTAAACATGAATTAAATCGTAGCACTTCAATATTAGTATATGATATTTACTTGACCACTATTATGTAATTTACTCACAATCACATCGGAATCACTATAAAGTATATATATAGGTAGATATATAAAGTATATATCGATCTGTCTGTCTGTATGTACTATGTTTGTCTGCGTTCTATAACGTTAAACTTTAAAATATTTGTTTGCAAGTTTTTACGGAGACTTTTTATAACTATAAGCCTAAGTATCAAAATAACCGCGGTTTTCTCACTAGAAGACATAGGATCCATTTACAAATAGTTTGCATTTATTTTGTTATATCGAACATGTTTGAACTAAAGCATTTATTTTGCTTCCTCACAATTGGCTTTCCATGGCTTATCCAGCTGCTGCGCCGTTTGAAAAGAATCGTTTTTGATCATTCGCAAGAGAAATAACTTTTCGCTTCTGCAAACGACTAATTTCGGCCATTTAAACGCTATATTATTTAAATATCTATATATCTAAAAAAGGAAATAAATTTGTGTTCGCACACTTATAACTCGAGAACGATTTGTATGAAATTTTTTGTGTATATTTGGTAGATCTGCGAATAGGTCATAAGCTATTTTTATACCCCTAAGTGATAAGGTGGGTGGTGGTTACCACAAAAAACAAATTTTTTTATAGGCCGACTACAACTGTCATATGATTTTTCTGTCAAATTGATTTTTCTTATTTTAATTCGTAAAATTTATAATCTTACTGTGACAATTTGTGTCACAGTAAGATTTGTGTTTTTTTTTTGTCAAAGTATTGTTTATTTTGTGTAGCAGTACGGTTTGTGTCTCAGTACGATTTGTGTCACAGTACGCTTTGTGTGTGTGAGTAAATAAATAAAATAAAAAAAAATCGAATATTTTAGTATATAATCTGGTGCTGATAAAACCAAAAAAAGAGTCAAATATTTTATTATCAAAAATGCCGCGACCAAGAAGATCTAATCTTTCACGAAATAGTCGCGCAGCCACTATGCGTCGTACAATGAGAAACCAATCCACAGAAGAAGACCGACAAATTGAACGGGAAGACAGACGCATTACCATGGCCCGACTTCGTGCTTCTCAAACACAAGATCAAATAGAGGCAGCCCCTGAAACGAATCGGTTACCAATAAGAAATCGTCGAGCTTATCGCACACATCAAGAACAAGATCTTCGATTATAAAATTTCGAACATCTGCGCGGAGAAGGGGTGGAAGGGACTGGAGAAAAGGAGTGTGAAGAAGAGGTAGGGGAATGGGGAAAGAAAAGGTGAGTTTGGGAAAGGGATAGAAGGGGTAGGGGGAGGGTACAGGGGCAGGGGCAGGTGCAGAGGAAGAGGAAGAGGAAGAGGAAGAGGGACATGGGAAGAAGTGGTAGGGGAAAGAAGAGGTAGGGAAAGGGCAGCAACGCGTCGGGTTCCTTTTAAAAAGGAAGAAGAGGTAGAGGAAAAGGAGAGTGTTGGGAAAGGGATAGAAGGGGAAGAGGGGCAGTGGGAAGAGGGGCAGGTAGGGGAATGGGAGGTAGGGTAAGGGATCATTGGGAAGGAGGTAATGGCAAGGGGAATGGCAGCAACGTAACGGATGGTTGTAGAACGGGTGGAAGGGATAGGAGAAGACGGGTAGGAGAATTGGAGGTAGAGTAAAGGGGCATGGGGAAGGTGGAGTATGGGGAAGATGGAGCAGTGGGAAGGTGGGGCACAGGGAAGGTTGGGCAGAGGAAAGGTGGGGCAGTGGGAAGGAGTGACAGGGGAAAGGAGAAGCAAGGGGAAGGGCAGCAGCGCGCCGGGTAAACGTTAGTTAATATATAAATAGCATCGAATTTCTTTTAAAATAGAGTATAATTTTTTAAATTTGAATGAAAACATTAGGATACTATATTAAATTTTTAAGTTATATATTACTTAATGAACAACCCGTTATAGTACAAGTCTCTACAAATTCAGTCTTGCTGTTCTAATTTAAATATTTAATACATATTTCGGCGTGAACAAGAAATAAATGCCTCAGCGATGTGCTTCAATTACTACATTCCAATTGGCAAACAAAAAAAAATATTACAAAATTGTACTCCGACTGACTGACTGACTGGCTGACTTTGCAACCGCTCATGAAGTTGCCTGCACTTCTCTCGGCTGAGAAAGTTTTGTGATGAATGTGAAAATATGTTTTTGGCGACTGCATAATGAGGCGCTACAATGAAAGTCGAGCAGGATCCATGCAAACTGGAGAAACCTTCTCATGCGTCGTCGTTCTTTTGTTTCCATTTGCCACTTCTGCTATTTAGTTGTTCATTTCACGCAGTCTGAGCAGAGTTCAGTAGACTCCGTCTGAGTTTGTTTAAGGCGGAAATGGTGCATGAGCGCCATCAATCTGCGCACGGCTTCATTGTTTTCGCTAGAGTTTAAGCCACTCTCTGACACACAAAGGTACACACAAACACATACTCACAGATACAAATACATACACATACACATACATAGTCATAGCCATAGCCATATACAAATGTATAAAGTCAATTGCAGCTTTTCATAACAAAGTCTATGAAAGTAGGAAAATTGCAGTAAAAATATGCTCTGCGTTGGAATGTGTCTATAATTTATTTGGCAAACATTTACTTTAACACCAACATCCATAAAACTCAAAAACTGTGCGAATATAAATTTCATGCGACTAGGCGCAACACAATTTAACTGCTTCAATACTTTTATTTGCCTACTTTCATTGTTTCGTATAATAAAACAAACGAAAATTTGCATTTTAAGTACGTTTGCGAATTTATGGACTCCAAGGTGCGTATGCGTAATATTCTGCTTCTTCATCATCTTCTTCTTCTTTGAGTTACTAAAGCAAGGTGCTTATAATTTAATGGTTTGCGTTGAAGTTTAACTAAGCCATACCTTTAAATACTTGTATATACTCCTGGGCGCATTGATCTTATCAACACAAAGTTAAGATTTTTAAAGAATGTAGAATATTACATTACATGGGAATTTATTATTCATCAATTTAATTATAGTATTTATTTAGCTAAATATCATTATTGTACGATAAATTTGAACTTTTCAAACAAGTCTTGAATCGTAGCTGGATTATCGACGAAGACTTTTGACTTCACATAACCCCAAAGAAAAAAATCCGTAAGTATGATATCACACGATCTAGGCGGCCAGTTGACAGGGCCGAAACGTGAAATTAGGTGCTTAACAAAATGATTGCTCAACAAAGCCATTGTTTCGCGCACTGTGTGTGCCGTAACACCGTCTTGCTGAAACCAAATGTTGCCGACATCACAGGCTTCAATTTCAGGCAACAAAAAGTCCGTTATCATGGTGCGATAGCGCTCGTCATTTAAAAGAAATACGGATCGATGATTCCACAAGTTCATAAACCACACGAAAGAGTGCACTTTTGTGAATGTAACGGTAGTTCAAGTATCTCTTCGGGTTGAGCCAGAAATATGCCTCTTCACTGAACAAAATTCTGCATGAGAACAGCGGATCTTCATTGAGATATTGCAGAGCCCATTGACTGAAATTAAAGCGAAAATCCAGCGTTCAATTCTTGAACGAGTTGGATTTTGGAACCATTTAAAAAATGATCCTGCGTAAAATTCACCAAGTTGTTCCATACGCTGTGCACGGCGTCGAATTGATTAGTCATGGTCTTCAGCCACACTCTCCGCTACAGCCGCAATATTCTCCTGGACTGGATATGGTCTACTCCGTCGCGTATCATCCAATAACGTACACTGAGACTGAAATTGGATGGTATTTGCAATAGTGGGCTCGGAAAGTCGATTGTTGATGATTTTTTCAAAGAGCTTTGGGATGGCTCTCAGCTTAGCAATACCTCTATAATTCGATATATCAGACTTGCTGCCCTTTTAATGTAATAGGATAATAAAAGATTCCTTCCAAAGAGATGGAAATGTACATATCTTTGTGTAGAGATTTAGGCTGCAATTGACAAGGGAAAACAAGCTTAGTTCTTAACATTCTCACATTTTGTTAATGGATTAGGAAAGAAGTAGAAATTAGTTTTTTGGCGCAGATGTTCAAACAGAGGGCAATTCAACAGAATTAATTTTTATAGACGTACTCATGTACAGCAATACCAATAGACCAAAAAGTGAAAGATAGAATGGTGTCGAAAATGGACACAGGAACAATTAGAGGAAATAGAACGCGAGTTGGAGCAGTTAAATTTAGACTCAACATTGAAGATTGCGCGTGGCAATAACGGTCAGGACATTTGCTTTTTCAGAAGTTTGATTTTGTGTAGATGATGGTCCAGCAGAAACGCTAGTCATAGCTTCTACAACAGAATCAGTCGCCAAGAAATTATTATGATGCACAACAGTGCAGTCTTGAACTACTACCAGAGGGTTGAAGGAAGCACTAGTTGAAGCTTCGAAGTTAAGATAGGGCGTTGTTATATTAGTGTCAATTTCCATAGGCACCAAAGTTGACTTCTCAGTAGGTACTAATGAGAAAGCGGCAGAAACCGTAGATCACTAATGGCGTAAAACCATCTTTTCAATAGAGTCACGATTTTTATGTGTGTTTATTTAATTTGACATATTCTATTATGTATATCTTTTAAACCTTAGAGCGGGCGGATTTTATGATAAAGGTTATTTAGACAATCAACATTACTTCACTGTATGGAAATATAACATTGAATAACATGAGTAAACACAACAAAAAATAAAAGTCATGCAAACAAAATCCAAAAGCTGAATCAAAAAGTGAGATACTCTCGAGAAACAAGTGCGAGAGCAGCAGTAGATGAAATAAAGAACTGAATTGGGGTAGCTGTATTGCATTGTGTTACTGGATGCTGTTCTCCGCTTAACCGAGCAGCACCCACACAAAACTTGAGATTGAAAAGTGAATCAAATGCATACAGACAGATTAACAAACATTTGCATTAATCTAAACAGCTGAGCTTTTGTGTATTTACTCATTAACGTTTAAAAAACGCCAGACATACGAATAGAGTCAGTTAGTTAGAATGACTATACGAAACATCAAGAATGAAATACCAACAACGAAAACCAGTATAACAATTTGAAATGAACAAAAAAGTCATAAAAATGTAGCATAGCCATGAAGCACACAAGATAAAAGTGCATAGCCGAATTGTTTATACTCTGCAGTACACACTGCTAATTGATCTTCCGAAGGTAAATGCAAAAATTGGGGGTTTCTGAATAGAATTGTTCTAAATATACCGTAAAAAAGCAAAACAAATTATTGATCTTATGTGCTTACCCTTAACATTTTCGCTGAAATATACATTTCATCTGCTATTTCTGTTCTGAGGAAACATCTGAAGGAGCAAAAAACTGCGTATATAAATTTGTTCTTGGATACATTTTTGTCCTATTTCGCATACTTTATATTATATTCATTCTGAAAGTCCAACAAATACAATATACATACGTCGCCAGTCATTTATTGATGCAGGGTATAAAAATGTTTAACTAAAAACGCAACTGGAGCCAAATGCCGTGCGGAGAAATAAAAAAACGTCAACCAGACGACAACAGTCGACTAGAACGCGCCACAATGAATATCCTGTCGACGGTTTTGCTTCCCTGGCACAAACCATTGACAGCATACACTACAACATCCACTCCGCGCAGCTACGCTCCACCCTTTGCTATCGAGCTCTTCTTTCGACAGTCTGTTTCTGCGTTAGTTCGACTAGATGACTCTGAATGGGTCTGAAGCGTTTGTTCATGGCATTCAGCCCTCACTACGGATTTGTCCTTGCTGCAGCATATCGTCTGCTTCTTGCCAGTAAAAATTTCTATGTAATAGGAATAGCGACAACAACGTAAACGACAGAAAGCCAGAAAAAAACACTCAGGGCGAAAAACGCATAAAATTTTATGATCTTGAAAAAACACATTCGTTCCTTCGCTCCATTCATTTGCACGCTCACTGGCAATGAACCCCTCGACAAAAGTTAAGCTTTCGTGTTGGCCATGAAAATAGATGTAAGAATTTGTTTTGCACAGAAACAGCGAAAAATATTCAGTGGCGGATCTAGGAGTATCGATTGGAGAGAACCAACGCTTTTTTCCACAACATTTAAAAACTTCCTATTCACATAATTCCAACAATTTATTAGATTCGACTGTGATAATTAAAAATAAACTTTCCAAAACAATTAAAATGCTAATGAATGAAAAACAAGAAAAAACTTTAATCGTTTTTAATACCCATCCTAGAACCAAACACCCCCCTCCCCCACTCCCGGTTATGTTTTACAAAACGATTTAAAATTTCGTGTGAATGGTATTAGAGCTTCGGTTCAACCGAAGTTAACATTTGTTCTTGTTTTGCACACTATTAAGTTTACTTAAGTATGCTAACGGAAGATGCATTAAAGTGCTTATTCTTGTAATGATATCCTTCATCTAGGTTAGCACCGCGACCAATGGGAGCCTATAAACTGCGCCTTTTATCAAACATTATTGCGCGCCTCCTTACCAATCCACTCTACAAATTACTATTAGAAAAAGGATATTCCAGTAACTCAATGATGTTTGCTTTAATATTTCTTTAGTCCTCATGGGTTGTAGGGGATATATGTCACTTGATCAATTAAAGAAAGGACAATTTGGAAAGAATTTGTTTCACTAGATATTTCGTCACTGACATACGTGTAAGCAATAATTGACACTAAAATAAATTCAAAGCTGAATTCACCCGAGTCAAATTCTAAGACTTTTGTAAGGATTATTTCTCCTGTTACGGGAGTCGAATGACTGCTACTATATCCGACTATATCCGACTCTTTACGTTTGTTTCTTGTACCATTTTCTAGAGAGAATTGATGACTGCTGAGGACTAATGCAAAATTGAAGGAAACATTAAATAGTTATAAGTTTTGTATATTCTAGAGTCAACTGTTAAGCTGATTGCAGTGGCAATTCAAAAAATCCATTTTCTAGAGACAATTTGCTATGAGTTGATAGAGAATAATTTAATGAAAGGAGGCGGTAGTCGCCATTTACATGAAGTTAATATCATTCACTTTGAATTCCACACATTGAAACCGTTACGAAAGATCTTAAAACACGTTTTCCAGAGCAAGTCCTAAAGAGTCCTAATTTAGGTTTTCTCCTAGCTAAGCTTCTAACCTAGTGACACACTGCACGAATGTGGTACGATGGTATTTTGTCCCATTCTCGGCGAAGAGCAATCTTTAAGGCGTTGACCGTCTCTTATTTTTTAGTTGATATTTTGTCTACCATATGGAAAAATCCAATCCAGAAATGAAGCCAGAAACGTTGGGTTTTTCTGACTTTATGGGATCTTGACGAGTCTGGTTGAATCATGCAATCGTTTCTAACGAATTTTTAACGTGCCCAAGGTAACATAGCATCTTTTAAAATCTTTTCACGGTAGATTTATTTAATTACCTTTACTCCCTGTTCAATGAAAATGAGTGGTGAGAGTCTTGTCGCTGATGCAGGCGCCTGCTTTCGCAGAGCAATTCGCTGGTCTCAGTCTATTGATTTGCATCTTTCACTTTTTGTATTTTGTAGGGCTTCAATCGTAGTAAATTTTTTAATATGGGCCCTGCCTTTCTAACCATTTCTGGCGATGTTGCTGTTTTCGGATGTCCACCTCCATGGTGCTTTTTTTTATGCTACCACTATCATTGTTATGTTGTACTATGCTTAACTAATATACCGTAGTATGTCTAACATATTGTAGTGTAATCTACATATGACACACTAACACTTTGTTGCTTACGCAAACATCGACCGCTTACGAGACGATCAAGCAATCAGCGTATGTAAAACTCCTGCGTTTGCACTTGGCCGCTAAGCGAGCCAACGATTGCCCTATGTATGCATATAGCTAACGCTCCGCGCTTATTTATTTTCTAAAGGAACAACATAATATTTAAGCATTTTAAAGGCAACATAATACAATGTGTAATGGTCCGATACACAAACATTTTGTTTACACGTAAATGACGTAGCTCATTAACAATGACGATTTTCCAACACTGTTGCATTTGAATTCCAAATCGATAAATTTTATTAACTGCGACGTAAAACGATGTATTGTAAACAACATAACTGACTGACGCTTGACAAAACAAGAGCGCGCTGTCATTAACCGTTTGATTGCTTCAGTATCGTGAAATTTGGTAACTCTTGTAGCGCTAACCCCTGTATATTTGACCATTTTTATTTGCTTAAAATTCGTTTTTCTTTACCACCCACATTGCTGGACGCTGTTTTTCTTGTTTTTTTCCGTATGGCCTACATGGCTTAGAATTTAAATGCTGCAAAACAGATTAAACGGAATGGCGCTTCTCAATATAAACTGCTAAATTCAAGTTGACCCAAAGAAAGTAATCCAGAGTTTCGCCAAAACGGTAAATCACCGAATTGACTTCATACCTTAAAGTAGATTTTATGAATAAAAATGTAATACAAATAAATAATATTGATAGTATTAATAATAAAGGTAACATCGTATGATTTTATGGCATATACATTATTTTCTTTTTATAGAGATCCTCTCAAGACTGCTTTCTGAAACTGCCCTTGTCTACTTACTGATTTTACTAGTCTCATTCAAAAACACTTTGTATTTATTTAGCTTTATCGACCTGTTGAAATAATCATTGCTTTTATATTAAACAGCTTCGTACGAAAGACTAATCCAATAAATAATATCAGATATTGTAAAACTTGTATACTTATATCATGAGGGATCAATACCTCAACTGTCTAGCCTAACATCCCAGACGACCTGGGTTGAATTTTTGAAATAATTCCTTCTAGTTTTTTCCAAAAATTTCATGCAAAATAAAACTCCACAACACTCCGTCCAAAAAGTGAAATTCAGGCCAAACATATACTCGTACATATGTACGTGTATGTTTAAACTTTTAAATCTGAGCATCCATTCAAAAAATTAAAAACTGAAGTGAAGCACCATCGTTGCCATTCAAAAAGTTACCGGTTTTACTTCAAAGTTTTTTACTCCTATTATTTTGAAATGCTACAACATATCAAGTAGCTGTTGCTTTGCTACCAGTAACTAATTTATAAAATCCGAATTTCCGTATTTGAATCAATCCATAGTGGTATCAAAAGTATGGTGAATACGGATTTTTTTAAACCAAGTTCAAATTTCAGTGAAATTTATTAAATTTAACCCTCTCCAAGCTCTACTGAGCTTGATTTAAGAAAAAATAGTATTTTTTGAGTATAAAAGGTCTAAAAAAATGGTTTTATATATTTTTATTTTTCTTTTTTCTATTACTATCTACTGACACGGTTTATAACAATTTTCATTGGTGGAGGGATCTGGTTTCGAACCATGCAAACATGCGAAAAACGCTGAGAAGTGTCATCGTCTTAACTACCTTGGCAAATGGAGTTACCGAATAACAACCCATTGCTTTTCCCATTTACTGTCTGTACAAAGAAATTGGAGCAGCTAAGAGAGTAAATTTGATTTTGCCCTTATGTTTTTTTTTTGGCCCCTCAGAGATTGATTTAAGAATTTTGTACTTCCACTCAAAAGGACTTCTTTCACATTTTGAGCATTTTGTACTTCACTTCACTACAGATTTAGATTTTTATAGTTATTTCAAGAATTTTTTTTAGTCGTAACCATGTCGAAAACTATCTGAATATCAAAAGCCACATTGATGTTGCGGTTAATATTGTAATAGAATATTATTTCGACAAAATAAGACTTTGCTTAGTCTGCCCTGCTCTCGGCCTTTATAAAACACCCTCCATCCGCCCCTTAATTCCGTCACATGCAGGATTCGCAATTTGCTGGCGACTTATTAAAATGTGGCACCAAGCATTAAACTGGCCGTAGTTGGAGAAAGTAATAAAAGTTTCATCAGAGAAGTGGTGATCAATGTCACTTGGATAAATTTGTATGGAGAAATGAAAGAACAGAAAATTGAAGAAACGGTTCTTGACTCAAGTGCAGCATCTTAACATGTTGGTAATTATATGAAAAGAAATTAAAGCTTGATTTAGTCGTTGGTGTCTGACTGTCTGATACACTGCATAGACGATTTTTTTTAATTAGAGTTTTGCTACCGGGAGAATTCCTTATCCCCTTGAACAAAGTTGCGAATTTAAAAATTGATTCATCACATATTGACTGAAAATTTTAAAACTGAACGCCGTGATTACTCAAAATTTTCTCTATCTTTTCTTCTTTATCACATCTGTTATCACAATGGTCAAAATAACTGAGATAAAGTTTGAATTACTTTCCCACGCACCTCATTCACCAGACTAAGCTCCCTCTGCTTACTTTTTATTTCCAAAAAATTTAAAAAAAATAATCGGTCTCAAACTATTTCCCAAAAAGAAGGAGCTCGACTATTATATATATATATATATATATATATATATATATATATATATATATATATATATATATATATATATATATATATATATATATATATATATATATATATATATATATATATATATATATATATATATATATATATATATATATATATGTATATATATACGAGTATATATATAAATAGGCAAGTACAAAACGTTCTTACCCTTTGCAAGCCCCTTAAACTCATATTCGCTTGACTTTTTTTATTTTCGATAGTTTGTGAAGAGGAGTAGGTATTGCGTCTAAGGAAAGTGATAACCATGAACCGCATTCGGCCAATTACGATGACCTAAGGCTCTCTTCCTCTCTCAGTTCTCTCAATTTCTTAAACAATTACAACAAAAAAGTCAAAGTGAGTAACGCCTTATACATAAGCAACAGACGGATTTGCCAACATGTTGGCGACCATCAGTTGAGACCGTGGTTTCATAGTGTTGTTGGTAAAATTTTAAAAGGGGAACCAATATTTCTTCGACACTGTTGTCGAGCGCGTTGACGGTGCTTATACGGGCCAGTTTTATGTTGAGGCCAATATGTTTGTCATACTTAACGCACTCAGCATTATCAAATGGTACTGAACTGTATTGTCGCTATAATGGCTGAATATCAACCACAGAGTGAACACTAGTCAATAGGGTATCGAAGCTGGGAAAAGTGTATCAAGCTAAAAGCTATGTAGAAAAATTAAGATATATTTTCTTAATTTTTTAAATTCTTCACAAGTAGTATGAATAGTATTATACTTTTGTAATGGAGTTTTGTAACGCACTAAAGGAAGAATCGGAGACCCCATAAATCGTATAAATTCTTGATCAGATCGACGACAAATTTGATATGGATGGAATATTCAAGAGACCCCCTCCCATTTTTAGGGGTTTCCCCATTAACCCAACCGTCCACTTGGTTGTTTTTGTAAGTGAAACTTTCTTATTTCTTGAGCTGAAAGAAGGCTTAAAATAATCGCTATAGGATAAAAAGACTTGACAGAAATTTGTTAGACTAACATGAAGTGTATCGAGGCCTCGATTCTATCGAGGCGAACGTTAACTCATGTTTGCGAAAGACCATTGTAAATTTAAACCATGATTCCGTCGTGTGCAAAATGTTTATCGACTGACATTGTGTAATTATTTATTTCCCATTTTTTTTCATTTGCAAATACCTTTTACACAGCTTTGCGACAATGAGAGCATACTGTCGTATGGAAAAAATACTTGTTCCATAGTTTATAACACCCTTCCTGTTCACATCGGGGACAATAACCGAGTATGCTGACGGTTTCCAAACGGTTGATGGAGCCGATGCTAGGGTTCCACACAGCTCGCATGAACTACTTCGAAACATTAGAAAAACTAGGCACTATCGTTCTTAATCAGAAATCTTTGACACTTCAACCTAAGCCAAGCGTTACAGTTAGACGGCCATCAGAGTAAAAAATTCATATTCAATCAATTCTAAGCTAGTATTGAAGTACATAGAATAACTTAACCATATAGGAATATTTAATAGAGTAACATTAAACTGAGTACCTGGTCATCCGGATTTATCATGCGACGAAGAAGCGGACAAATTATCGAGAAAGAGCGCAGTCCTGGTCCTGGACGCTTTTGCGGTTTCTTTGAGAATGTTGTCAGGGTCTTACACTGGACAGAGCAGGCTCAAAATTCACCTATTCAAACTATGTATTAAAAGTGACAGCACATGTAGATTCTATGTAAAAAAAACGTTGGTTAACTATCTGGGGCAGTACCAGCTAATAGGAAGCAATATGCAAACACTTAATCCAAAGGACATTGTGGCCATGTTTAGGATGAAATGTTGTAGGTGTTATACAAAGGAAAGGGAATATTCTATAATGATCATAACACTTAAAATCTATATATATATATATATATATATATATATATATATATATATATATATATATATATATATATATATATATATATATATATATATATATATATATATATATATATATATATATATATATATATATATATTTATATAAATGTTATGTTGGTTTGCTTTGGTTATCCGTCAAAAACTCAAAATGTTCTGCACCGATTGAGCTCAAATTTTAGCACGATATATAACCCGCATCAAAGATGGTTTTTTTTAGGGGGAGGGGCAGGGGAAGTTGTTGTAGCAGCTCCTTCTTCTTGTGAGCTATATCAGAAAAATCATATGTATACAATTCATTATATATAAAACAAATATAGTGCAAGCAATTTTTGTGAAGGAGGAAGAAAAACCGAAATGCAAACCTCAAGTGTCAAGGTCTAAAAAACAGGCAACATCCACTGGTCGTAACCAGAGGTCTAAAGGGCTCAATTGTGTAGGATGGGACGGGCAACTGAACAGGTGAAAAGTGTCATGCGGTGATTGACCGCAATCAGGGCAGCAATTTGTATTACTTATCCCAATTCTTTCCCTGTAGCACTCGAGCATAACGCTCCATCCGGATCTTAACTGTGCAAGTTTAGTCCTGGTGCTACGAGGGAGATGTTTTTCGCTCTCATGAATAGGTGGAGGTCTTCCACCTAATATTATGTTGTCTCTAAACGAGCGAATTACATGCTCAGTTGCATCTTTATGTAATTGGGCCCTTCCGGAAGTATATTCATACTCCCCAATGTTGCTATGAGTGATAAAGCGATTTATGTTCGACTTATATATCCTGATATCTGATCTTATTCGGGTAGGCGCTGATGTAGTGAGAGAGCCATGGTTTGGTGATCAACTCTGTACGCACCCAACAAGAACTGCTTCGAAAGCAGTTCATTATGCTGATGAACAGGAAGTATCATCGTTTCACTGTGCAAATGATCCTCATGGGTCATTTGCAAACAACCAGTGGCAGTCCTCAGCGCACTGTTCTGACTTCTTTGCAGGCTTTGCCATTGAGTCTTACTTAGGAAAGGAGTCCATACAGGAGCAGCATAATTTAGGACAGAACGTCCAATAGCTTTATAAGTTGTTAATATAGTCTCCTTGTCCTTACCCCAAGAAGATCCGGCAAGCGCTTTCAACACTTTGTGTCTCGACTTAAGACGGTTATTTGTCTTGGTGGCATGAGCCGAGAATCTGAGCAATGGGTCAAATGTAGTTCCCAATATCATCGGGTACTGGACGGTAGGAACCCTTAGACCTCCAACAAAGACATCTAGTTCCATTCTCACCTCCTTAGTCCAGGAAGTGAAAATGGAAGCAGATGACTTATGAGTTGAAAGTCCAAGGTTGCGAGCATTGAAAAAATTTAATAAATCATCCAAATAAGTGTTAATTCTCGCACATATGTCATCTACATTTACACCCGATGATAAAACAGAACAATCATCTTCATAGGTCACTAGTTTTATATGGGGAGGGGGAAGGGGCATCTTAGCCAAATAAAGGTTGAACAGAAGAGGAGAGAGAACTCCACCCTGCGGAACACCCATCTTTAACTTACGATAACCCGACCTCACGCCCCTGAACTCAAGATATGCCCTTCTACCATTAAGATAGTTCAATAGCCAGCGTTTCGTGTTATCGGGTAGTGAAGTGGAGTCCAGGTCTTGAAACAAGATTGCATGATCAACAGTGTCAAATGCCTTGTTCAAGTCTAGAGCCACCATCACTGTACGTTCGCATGGCCTCGGCTTATTAAGTCCATCAGCTATAAAAGTAGTGATTTCGCTCAATGCTGAAGTCGTACCACGACCTTTCCTAAAACCGTGCTGATGATTTGCTAGAGGGCAGTGTTCTGTCATTGAAGGAAGTAATAATGACTCAAGAACTTTCACTACAGGTGAAAGAAGCGATATGGGCCTATAAGAGGAACCAAGAGCAGCTTCACTGCCAGGTTTTAAGAGAGGTATAATCCTAGCTACCTTCCATACATCAGGGACAATTAACTGAGAAATGGAAAGATTTAACACGCGTGTGAGGTATGCTACCGCTATAGGCCCAAGGTGCTTCAGCATCAGCATAGAAATGCCGTCTGGGCCGAGTGTCTTGGATGATTTTGCTTTCCCTATAGCAGCAAGAACCTCCCCACATGTAAAATCTACCAAATCTTCATGTCCTTTTTTCCTTCTAATATGAGAAGGGTGTTGCACGAACTGTCTGTAGAAATAGGTGGAACACTTTTTTGACGATCCTATTTGCAGTCCATCAAATGTGACAGATGAAAGAGCCCTATTCTGCGGTACACCAGATATTTTTTTATTGGTGTTCCACAGACTTCGCGAACCCGAGTCACAATTATCCAAGTGCTCTAGCCATTTTGCCTTCCTGTGTTCCGCAACGAGATTGTTCACATTGCGGGACAACAAGGCAATACGATTATCACCCGGATCATTGGCACGAATTTGATCACGCAAGGTCGCTAAGCGTGCAGCTTCCGCTGGAAAGCCTTGCCTAATATTAGGAAACCTACAGCAGGAATATGCCTCTTTGCAGCCTTAGTGATCGGGTCTTTAAGAATTCTTTCACCTACCTTAACATCATTAGGAGGCAAAAGACCGCTGATTGATCGATCAATACAGCGTGTAAACCCAGTCCAGTCAGTCCCATTGTAGTTCACAAAGACTCGTCTATCCGATTCAACAAAATCTTCCGGACGAGTAATGTTAATCACAATAGGGATATGGTCCGAGCCCAACGCTATATCAATCGACCACTCAGAGTATGCAATAAGCGATTCACTGACGACAGTTAAATCAGGGGAGCTGGATGTGGTAGTGCTCATCCTGGCTGCACAATCCTCATTGGTCGTACAAAAAGGAGAGCTATCTATCTGGTCCGCTATACTAATACCCCTAAGGTCATTACCTAATTCTGAAAACCACATCTCATGGTGTGCATTGAAATCACCGAGAATAACTCTGTGATCCCCTTGCAAGACATGGCTCAAAATCGGATTATACCCAGGGTCGGACTGTGACTGGTGGAAGATATAAGTTCACAAACTCTATCTTGACATCTCCGGACTTTAGAGCCAGACATTGCGTCTCCAGAAATGAATTCTGTTGACCAACAGAAGGCAGTGAAAAAGGTCTGAAATTCACCGTTCGATGAACGATGAATGCCAGTCCTCCTCCACTGTTTCTGTCTCTGTCCTGCCTGACTATATTAAAGTCAGCAACAGATGCCAGCCGACATGAGTCTGTGAGCTTGGTCTCTTGCACTGCTGCAATTAGGATGTCATGCCGCACCATGTAGTCCACAATCTCAGCCACCTTCCCACGCAGACCATTACAGTTGAGTTGCATAACTCTAAAAGAGTTAAATCGCTGCTCAACCAATGGACTGCGAGCACGCATAATTTGTTGACGGGGCGGCGGAAGAATTGGCCAAGACTGTGTAGAACTACTGGAGCTACATGACGTCCGCACGGGTGACCGGGACACAGATGGGACAAGCATATTACTATGCCCAGATAGACAACACAACGCAAAGAAATCAGTACTCCAATCTCTATGAGATCTAAGAGCAGTGCACCTCCTCATATGACACCAATTGTGACAGCCATTACATCTCACAGATAAAACATTGCGATGCATCTGACTGCCACAAACGGAACATATCCAGCTAGCAACCGCAGTTGCTTGCGAGGCGGAGGTTGTTGCAGTTGCATTGGAAGTAGGTGCAACAGCTGTGCTATCATTGGTAACAGAATTAGAGTTACCTAAGCAACAACTAGCAACAAATTGCTCTGACCAGTCTCTATGAGATTGGAGGCCCGAACAAGATCTAAGGTGGCACCATCTGCCATATCTAGAGCATTGGACCGAGGTCGCACCTCTGAAGATCCTCCTCCCACAAACAGAGCAGAACCAGGGACCAGGTCCCGGGTTCCTCTCAATGCCGGCGCGGCACAGGAGTATCCTCAACAGTTGCGCCGACATAACTGTTGACTCCATATAAAAAATTGTACACATAGATACCTGATACAGCCACTTGGGCTGAGTTGGACAACCTTTGGCTGCACAAAACTTCTTGTGCAGATCGGTCCGGGGCGTAAACCCAGTCGTCCTTGGGAACGGGCAGGGGAAGTAGTCGATAGTTGGTCTGCTGTGGGACTGGGGGAAGGAGTGGCAGGGAAAGGAAAGGCAAGGGGAAGGTCAGAATGACGTCTGCCAGGGTACAGCTAGTTTAAAATAATTAATAGTGAATTCGATATTTTTCTTCATAGATGCTGAACTTGAAAAAATTAAGTTTTCAATGGATACGTTTCCGCGGTATAAATTTATGAAGTTTTTTTTAATTGTATATCCACTATTTTAGCTAAACCTCGAGTTAGAAATGATCATTCTGATTGAGACTTATGTCAAAATAAAGATAGTGATATATAGAGACTCTTATACGCTTTGTATGACGTTGAACTTCAAAACCATAAAAAGAGTCAAATTTTAGTACTATTTTCGAAAAATGTCATGAGTTTGGAACCTATCCATACATTCCGTTCGTATGGAAAAGTTCGTTCTTTTCGCAATAAAATAAAAAAACTGAGAAAACTCAAACGAATCACATTTTCCCTTATTTAAAAAATAAATGTTTATAGTTTGTTGGATAATATTTCTGAAAACTTATTTTATTTCTGCTTTGCGTCATCATAATTTTTATAATTAATTTATATTCATACATATATGTATATACTACTTGTATTTTTAATGTATTCTTTTTCAAATGATTTAAAACATTTTTTCAAACTTTAAAAAAATTTAATTAAACATCGAGTCCCTAGCAATTTTGTATCATTTTGAATCATCCAAAGATACAGACAAATACTCGTACATATTGCGAACATAATTGTACACAGTAAAGTATGCATTTACCTGCATATACTTACAATACCAACAGAGTATTTGCAAGCAGACAGACAGACACTCGGAGTTGCCACATGCACCTTCTGACAAGTGGAGACTTAACTTCCAGAACAAATTACATTTTCAATTGCGAGGTGAGGTGCTTGCGTTGGATGAATAATTCTGCTAGGCTCCATCTACAAATGTCAAGTAGACGAGAGAGCTTGACAAACTCGACCCCTGACTCCGCCAATGATCCGCATTTGGTACTCACTACGACCAATTCAAATCTCGTCAGGCAGTGGCTCACGTGCAAGTAGCAAGCATCACAAGCGACTGAATATGTTGGTGTTAATTTCAATTGCAAAAAAAGAAAAGCTGCGGTCAATTGTGCTCGACTATGAGATACCCTGTTGACAGTCCAAGCATCTCTATTTTAACCATCCTATCTGGACCATTGTGAGACGTATTATAAGCATTTTGCGTAAGATACTTCCACACCAATTTAGTCGTCTCCTCTAGCTCTTCCAGTTGCTTTTCTAAATAAGCGTAAAGTTAACGGTTCGGGCAACAACGAACCGTAAACTCTTTAAAGTGCTTTTTTCGTAAGCGGTTCATATGTTTCCCCTTGGGATGCTTCCTGTTGCATATATAATATTTTATTTTCCCCGTATCTATAGGATCCTGTCCGCAATTATAATTCCCTGCACTTTTCCATTCTGAAAGTAATGGAAAAATAAGTTCAGGCAAAATTGACTTGCCTTGTTGACTTGATTCAAAGTACATCGACGTCTACTTTACCTGCACATTTTGAATGCTTAGCAAACACATTTACCCTTTCATCTACATATAGGTGCAGGGTATAAAAAAAAATAAAATTGTAGGCAGCTTACTAAAATGGTAAAGTGCTTGAATTGTCACATAAAAAAAGACAGAAATATCTATCCAGTGCAAGAAATCGCAATCCCAAAGGGTCGCATGAAAATCCCCTATCGCATCTGCACAGGCACGCACGCTCTTATGCATACAAAAGGACGAATAACCATGCAAAAATAACGCAGCTGGAAAAAATTCTACAGATTGCTGAAGTTTCTAAACTTTTGTTAAACGTGCGACTACGAAGCGAAGAAGGAGTTATTTAATATATAAAAATTCACGATGCTTCGATAGGAGAAATTATTCACTTCAAATTTGAAATTTAAAATTATAGAAAAAAAATATTTACTTAAAAAAAAAAAAAAACAAGAAAAAAACGTAAACTTCTGTTGAACCAAAGCTCTAATACTATTCACACAAAATATTAAATCGTATTGTGAAACAATATAACAATAATATAAAATATTTGCGGTTTCGACTGGTAATTTGGATTTATATTTTATTTAATAAGAAAGTTGTATACAAAATTCCAAAGTTGTGTGGTAAGTTTCTAAGCGGACTACCCCTAAAAGTCCCACGTCCATAAGAAGCCGTCACTTCAAATTTCATGTAGATATTGACTGGGGTGGTGTGGGTTTAAACAGAAGTTACCCCAAATAGGGGGCGGTACACGCCCACTAGGAGATGTGTATGAAGCGACCATCTATAAGATGCCACCATATAGAATTTCAAGTTGATATTGACGTTTTTCATAAAAATGCATAAAAATGGGTTTGTATTCCAAAAGTTTGATTTTCAAAAGCTAAGCAGAACAAATGTGAAATGGTGTTTTCACAATACAGTTTTGATATTTTCGCGCCACATCCCTGTAGGACTGCGGCAGCGGAACTTTGTCTTTGCTTTGTCTTCCAATAGGCGACAAATGAATAAATTTAATTTAAAGAAGTTACGGAGCTCAGGCAGTGCTTTCTCCGTCGACCAACTCCCAGAGGAGTCTGAACTTCCAGAAGAATCTGATGTGTCCTATGCTTCAGATTCGGTACAAGACGTTAGAAATATTGATTTGCAAACAAACAAGTTAAGAAAAAATCGCTTTGTAATCTTTGGGGAGTCAGAACCAGACGTGGAGTCAATACTCGAAGATGCCACGGAGTCTGCTTCAATTCTGCCAAAACCACGGCCAATTTTCATACCATATGTTGCATATATAAATTATATGAACACCCTAATGAAGCCTTAAAAGAAGCTACGCGTTTTACTTATAAAGCTGGACGCGATGGACAAATGCGAGTTATGGCAAATTTATATAGCTATTTACGTCTGTCCGTCTTTTGTATGTATAAAAACCGAGATCTCCGAAACTATAAAAAGATAGAGCTACCAAATTTGATTTTTTTAGATTAGCCTGATACATACGCTCCGGGTTTTAAAAAATATGTTTGGAGTCCACGCACACGATACGGCTATTTGTCTTTTATATGCATATTTTTGAAGACTGCTCAACCAACAAAATTTTGTTATTTACTATTTATAAATTTAAAAAAAATTTTTTATACCATTCACACATAGTGTGAAATGGTATTATCAGTTTGTCTGAAAGTTTGTAACGCATTAAAGGAGCCATCGTAGACCCCATAAAGTATATATATTCTTGATCTGTCTGTCCGTCTGTATGTTGTTGCGCATTTTTTTGGGACCAATTTTTATGCTATCCAGTTCAAATTTTGCACATATACTTCTTTTTATTGTAGTTTAATAGAGTATCAAGATTGACTTGCCACGCCCACTATTTGGGGTAGCTCCCATACAAACCTATGGTCCACTTTTGACTTTTTGTCAGAAAAACTTTTTTATTGAAGTCAATATTAGGTTGAAATGCGATATGGTGCCTTTTAAGAGACAGCCGCTAAACATACATAGACAATTGGGCGTGGCCCGCCCACTTTTTGAGGTAGCCCCCATACAAACCCACCGTGCAATTTTGTGTTTTTTATGAAAAAATCCTTCATTAGGATCAATATTAGTTTGCAATTTGATTTTGTGGATTTTAATGGACAACCGCTTTATATACATATACAAAAGGGCGTGTCCCGCCCACTTTTTGAGGTACACCCATATAAACCCACAGTTCATTTGTATGCATTTGTATGGAAAACGTCAATATCAACTTGAAATTCGATATGGCGGCATCTTACACATCCACTACATCGCTTCATACACATCTACTAGTGAGCGTGTACCACCCCCTATTTAAACCCCCACTTTTATGTTTTACAACACTATTTAAAGTTTCGTGTGAATGGTATTAGAGCTTCGGTTCAACCGAAGTTAACGTTTTTTTCTTATTTTGTTAGTTTTTTAATTGAAAAATAAAACTGTTTTAATAATGAGTAAAAACTATAGTCGAGATGCCCTGTTATACCCTGTTCACACCATATTTTTTCATAATAGGCCTTCATTTGCGAAGTAAGCTATTAAGATATCAAGGCAAGTAAAGTACTACATCATTTAAAAAGATTAAGACTAAATATTGTTTTGTCACTGCGGTAAAAAGGTTACGAGTGATGAAATTTTATTATACACTTATATCACTGCAGCACCTAGAGATTCTATACCACGAGTTTATTTTCTCTAAGTATTCTCTAGTCTCAGAACTTTCCTCTCCGACAGACATACAGATAGACTTGGTTTGTCATGCTTATCACGAATATATTTATATATTTTATGGGTTCTCTGATGCTTCTTCTCTCTGTAACATACATTTTGAGAGTTCAACAAACCCAATATACCCAGCTTACAAAGTATTTTTTTTTTTGCTGAATAAAAAAGATTTGCGATTTTATCCCCTCCCCCCCCTTGTGAATAGGACGAATTAACTACAAACCGAGTATACACAAATGCTAGATTTTAGGTGACTCAACTACAGGGTGTTTCATTTTGTGGTACCGAATGTTAAATTCAAGCAATCAACTCTCACATCAGCATATTACAGTGCTCGTTGGAAATGTACAACCAATACATTTTTTCCATGGAACACTACACTACCTATATGTGTATTTTATGACCAATCCTGAAAAATTACTTTCAAAGTTCTACCAAGTTCAACCTTATGGTTGTAAACATGATGAAAAGCTTTCATTGTTTAAACTAAAACTATATAGAGTTAATACTAAAACAAAAATAAACTAATATATGTATGTATATACAAGTATACCAGTACGTCTGTATATCCATTTAAACATTGAAACAGAAAAACGAGTCAAAGAGTCAATGAACGCGCGCTTATCAGCAATTTACATACAAAATGTACTGATTAGAAAATTAATTAGGGTTTTATGATGGACGCTAAGACTGTTACTATTGTATCTAGCTTCCAATCTCCATAGTCTCGCCTCACTTCACCCTCTTAAGGTTGGGTTTTACGACCCAAGTCGTAAACTAGCGTCGGGAAGCGAAACAAATTTATTAAACAGAACAAAGTTATCCGTGGCGCCGCCGATGATAAAATAAAGCTCAACTTCGCCATTGTTGAACTTGAACCTTCCGTGAATCCTGGAAACCCACCCACTGCCGCCAACTTAGTGCAGAAAACTTTGACTCACACCGTGTGCGCGCTCGTCAAATTTTTCTCCGAATTTACGACACTTTTATGACAGTCTGCCACGAAATGCGCGTAAAAAGTTGTAGCCGAGCAAAAGTAATGGCATAAAATGAAGGCTTTTAGTGTGATATTGTATTTTTGGAACTTAGCTCAACTGTTTACGCTACAAGACCACGAGCATTCCATATGCAGATCCGTGGGTATTAGTTACATTGCCTTCTTCTTTGCTTTCGACGACTGACAACTCACAACGTTGTGATAAAAGTTTTTACGACCTACAAAATTAAGTACAGCAAAGAAGCTGAGAAAAAGCAGGCGGTCGACTATTTGATTCCCTACTTAGGTCCATATACATATATTTTATTATATTTTCCAAAAAATGCAATTAGGAAAAATACAATTAGAGGTGAGCTGACTTTTTTCTGACGCCGATATACAGGAAATCGGTTTCGTCCATTTAAAAACATCTTTGGTATACAAGTATTATGATAATATGACATATGAAATTTTACTGCCTGAGGATTTCGCATGTGGACTGTATTAAAACTTCGGTTAACTTTCGCTGCGCCAAATAAAACTTAACAGAAATACTTGTACTCTTTCACCAAGTTACTTATACTAACATATGTATATACATCCTGTATATGTGACAAACAAGATATACCCTATCTTTTACAGATTCGGTACAATATCAAAAAAATTGTAAATATATAAAAGAAAAACCATCATAAATGAGGCCTTAACTTCAAGAAAGGTTTTACGATACAACTTGATGAAAGCATTTTATGCATTTTATAGTTTTGCTACTACTTACTACTCATTTGTGGGAGTAGTTACAATTAAACAGTAGCGTAGCAACACCTTTTGTGGCCCGCTGCGGATTCTTCTTCGTGGCCATCCACCCTACGAAATTACACATAGAGAAGAAAAAAATTTTACTTACAAGTAAGAACGCTACAGTCGAGCCTGTCTCTTCCTTCTTACATACATTCGCACAAACTTATTATACCCTTGTCCCTTTGGGCACAAGGCATAATACTTATAAAAATTAATTCAGTGAAAACAAAATACCAAATGCAAAGTATGTTTGTATTTGAACTCTACCTTCTAGGAAGCACATCACAGACAATTTTCATAAGTCTGTTATTTCTGGTTATAAAAACTTTACATACCAATATTCAAACCAATATTTCAAATATGGAGGGAATAAGCCACATACAACAACACAGACTGACGGGCATAGCTAGAACGACTCGCAATATCGGGGCAATTATACTTTATGGTATTTGTGACTATATTATAATATTGTACTATTCATACTCTGTGTGAAGAGTTTAAAAAGCAAATAATCGCCAATTTCATATTGAGTAGCATAAAAAGGTGCACATTGTAGGGCCTAGCCGGGGGCCTGGGTCGTACAGCCCACTATTGCTACGCCACTGCAAATATACATACTTGTCCATATGTATGTGGTAGTAAGCAACAACCCTCCGTCCTCCAGATAACTGCCTGCAGTTGCAACTATACTCGAGGAACAAACACCCTAAACAGTACAAAACGAATGTCATAAAATTCAGTCTCAGCGAGCGGAGCGAGTGGGTTTACTTTACTCCTGGTTGAAGGTGGTGGGTTCGATTCGGTAATGTTCGAAGTGCTCGCTCCTTGTACACAATGAAACTTGACGAAATCATTATTTCGCTTGACATTTATTGATGCCATAAACTTGAAGATTTATGCGCAACAATGACATCGTCGTCAACGTTGAAATAGAAGCAGAGACGAATGCATTACTGTTGCTGCTGCTTCGACGCCTGCCAACTTCCCGCCGCCTAAATACCAAACTAAATTGCACTTAAAGTCCTTGCCGACCGCGTTCGTATATGCAAGTATTCAAAATTCAGTTCCGTGCTGCACTACATTGAAACTGCAGCTCATGCTACTATTATATTAATAATGTCAAATTTTTGGAGAAGAAAAAATATTACATAAATATCTTATATATCATGAACGTTCCGAATAAACAAAACTACATAGTGTGAAATGGTATTATCAGTTTGTCTGCCAATTTTAATACTATCCACTTGAATTTTTGCACGTACACTTCTTTTTATTGCCGTTTAATAGAGTGTCAAGATTGTCCCGCCACGCCCACATTTTGGGGTAGCCCCCACACAAATCCACCGCCCACTTTTGACTTTTTGTATGAAAAACTTTTTTATTGTAGTCAATATCAACTTGATAATTGATATGGTAACTTCTAGTGGTCGGATGGTTGACATACACATTAATGGGTGGGACTCGCCCAATATTTGGGGTAGCCCCCATACAAACCTACTGCTCACTTTTGACTTTTTGTATGAAAACTTCTTTATTAAAGTCAATATTGGGTTGAAATGCGATATGGTACCATTTTATAGACAGCCGCTTAACATATATAGACTAATAAGCGTGGCCCGCCCACTTTTTGGGGTAGCCCACATACAAACCCACCGTGCTATTTTGGGTTTTTTTTATGAAAAAATTCTTCATTTAAATCAATATTAGCTTGAAATTTGATTTGGTGAATTTTAGTGGACAACCGCTTCATATACATATAAACAAGGGCGTGTCTCGCCCACTTATTGAGGTAGTCCCATATAAACCCACAGCTCACTTTTATGGATTTGTATGGAAAACGTCAATATCAATATGGCGGCATCATACACATCAACTACATCGCTTCATATTCATCTACTAGTGGGCGTGTACCGCTCACTTTTTAGGGTAGCCCCAATTTAAACCCCCACTTTTATGTTTTACAATACTATTTCAAATTTCGTGTGAATGGTATTAGAGCTTTGGTTCAACCAAAGTTAACGTTTTTTCTTGTTTTTTTTTTTTTTTTTAGTAGATTTACCCTGCTCAAAACTAGTAAGTTAGTATGTTGATATGGATACTATACGGTGTTATGACCAAACAAAGCCGTCCAAATCGAATTTCAAGCTGATATTGACTTACAGTAAAAGAAAAACATGGGTAGAAACAACAATATCAGCCAATTTTAACAACATACTTGTATATTGTTGTATAGGAAACATGTGTTTTTTTTTTTGTGTAATATAAGAGATCTTCAGAACTTTGTTATTCACTCGCGCAGTTTCAAACGATAACTGGATTCAAATAAGACGCTGTTGATAGACGAAGAACAAACTAAATATCGTTATCCAGTATTGTTATTTTAGACATTGAGGTGTAGACATCGACGCTCAGACGGGACTTGCGAGTGTAAGAGAGACAAAAAAAAATTTTGAAAATTGCAATACTTTCACCTTTATTTCCACCGATCCTGTTCACACCGGTTGTTGGCCAACAACTCTTTAGTTGCTGCATACTTTTTCACTATTTACATTGTTTGTAAACAAATTCAATTGAATTTTTTTTTTTGACATCTCTGTCGCGCACATTGAAATTGATAGGCTGGTAAATTCAAAAGTGTTAGCGAAGTTGTTAAACTATTTTTCATTGTAATAATTTACATTGCAAATTAAGGGCGATGTTTGTCAATTATGTAACATTGTAAAATCAACAACGGTTTTTTCTTTGTGTAACTAAAGAAGTTTTTCATACAAAAATGCAAAAGTGGTTAGTCAAAAAAAAAAAATGAGCAGCAATTATCACACGACAATGACTAGATCGAACTTGAAGATCAGATTAGGAAACAACCAATGTGTGAATGCTGCAAAAACCGTTTAACGAGGTAAAAATGAAGTGACGAAATCGTGTTTGCTACTCACAAAACTGCTGATATCAATTTTGTGACGGAAGATTTATATTTTTCATTTGCATTGTTGGGATTCATTGTAATATGTAATTGAACTTTCGTCATGTTGCTAATTTTTTTTTAATTTTTTGTTATAAAATACAGTTTTACTACACTAAAACATTACATCTCAAAATGACGAACTCTGAAGCACACTGATAAGACATTTAAAATGCATATTACATCAACGTTTTTCTAAAGTCCTTAAAAGAAGAAATATATAAACGTGTACACACATTCATTCTAACAAGTAGGTATATTTTAATAAAACATGAAGAAATAAAAAAATTGTCAACAAGCAGAGAGAAAGTATTACGAAATTCATTCGAAGGGTGACGCTTTACACCAGTTCCGCTATCCAGAATCACATACCAAAGCAATCTTCGCCAACGTGTCATCAAGTCGTTGTCGTCACTCATTGTCCTCGCAATGAAGGAAACTACGCATAAAATGAATGCATGCAATCTGTGAATTCAGCCTTCAAGTGCATCCAGTCTGGTCCATCATAGCCATTTGTAAACATTCCAACGCATTGCAGTCGAATGAATAACGTATGAACGAACGCGCCTTACGCGACAGTTCACGGAAGACAAGTCGACATATTCAGCTACCTACTGAATGGGTTAAACAAACAATGGCAGCTAAATTGGGGGTATGGGTGCTTTATGCAAATCTTGTCATGAAGCAATGGTAAATTTTAAAGCTGTCAGCTAATTAACTCTCAAATGAATTTTAAGAGACAATCTCGAGTTGTGGTCGGCCGTGTGCATCTGTTTGAGAGACAACTGAAATGATAAAATGCATTGCAGCACGCACCTCAGATAAGAAGACGTGCTCCATAGCAAACACCTAGCAACCAACATACTTATATACTGACAAATAATGTAAACGCAATATCCTATTCATTGCCATAAACTGTTGAAAAAAAAAACGAGTTTTGTTGAGTGCCAAGCTTAGCAATTATACTTTATATGAGTATGCATGAATCTGCATTAAAATACAATGCAGCAGCAGAAGGAGCAGCCTCTATGATCTGTATTAATAAACAGATGTGTGCCTATGCACACGAATCAACCTCAGAGTGTTATACGAGTATTTACTCAAGATAATAGATCCCATTAGTGTTGTTTTCACCACGAGTTTGCTTCTGTAAAATCTGACTAGCTGCCCTTAAGGTTTGAAAAAGCATCCAAATACGAATACATGCTAAATAAAATAGCTAGTTAATTGTAAAAGTCAAGAAAGCATAATATTTAGGTACAATTTTACCTTTTATATGTACTCCACCACAATATCAGTTTGCTCTATATTGTTAAATTCAGCAATTATGTTTAACTGCGGTAGATTAATACACTAATTTTTGGTAGTTAACAAAACCTTTATACTATAGACCTTAACAATAACTTTAAAATCGTATTATACACTAGTAATAATTGGTTAAACATTGGAACATGATATATCAGACCTGGATCTGTAGTGCAGCGTATACATTAGAGTTGAGCGATATTTAACTATCTGGGACTGAATCATGGCGACTGAAAAATCACTGATATCTGTTGCTACGCATTGACTACTCGATAGCAGTCAATACAATCACTGCTAATCAAAAATCACTGACTAGCTCATCTCCAGTATACATACATAAGTGTATGTATACCAATAGTCAAGAAACAACATAGAACTCGAGTTCTTGTAAATACTCGTAAAACTTATTTGTACACTAAACCCATGGGGTGAATAGTATCGTATATTAATTTTCACACAATGTTTGTAACGCGCAGAAGGAGTCTTTAAGGACCTTATAAAGTACAGAGTGGGCAAACTTTACCTGGCCCATCGGATAAAACTATAAATTTGACATACATATGTTTTTCGACTGGCTTCTGACAGCATTCAATTTATGCAAATTTTTTGATTGGAACACTAATCGTCAACGGAACGTGAAATTGACTTGCCTGTTTTAACGGCTTCAGACTTTCTCCTTTTGGGTTTTTAAGATTGAAGTTTATGTAAGCAGTCCACGGAAACTGGCAGAGCTCAAGCCAAGTATCCGACGTAAAATAGCCGCTAAAGAGCCTGAAACACTCAAAAAAGTGATGAAAGAGCGAACGTTTTGTCATCCGCTCTTAAGACGACCATTTGCGCGATATCATTATCAAAATGAGTTCATAACAAAGTTCCAAGGTCTAAAATAATATATTTAAAAGAAAAAATGTCTAAATCGACACAGTTACCGATGCATATTAACAATATATATACTTTGTGGGGTCTACAACGCCTCCTTCTGCCTGTTGCATACAATCGCTCACGTAGGCCACACGTAAAAAATTGTTTTTGACTCATGCGACTTTAAATTTGGTATACTTGGATGTATTGTAGTCAATGTCAATTCCTATTATACAAGTATATGCGGCATTATATCCCCTATACAAACACATAGAGTTCCTTGTATTAGCTATCATTTTTTTACTTAAGCTAGAGTAAAAGGAAATTAACCTATATTTAGTAATGATGTATACACTTTTTCTTTATTATTGATTACAATATGCATTTAAACCATTAACTTATTTAATAACTATTTTACAACTAAAAATATGCCTGAGCGGAACTGAAATTTGTAGTAAAAAAAAAAACAGTATATTTTAAGGTAGTAAATTATTTGGTTTCCAAAAAATTAACAATAACAATACATAATAAATCTAAACTAACTCAAATCTTTAAAAATATATATACAATACATAAATATTTAGTCTACATTGTACATAATTAAATGAGTACGTACATAAATCACAATAGATCGGCTTTAAAATGCTGGATGCATTGTTCGATTTACAAACTTCACAGAAAGAAAACTATTGGCTTTGTGATTAATGCTAAATATTGAACACGTTTTGCTACAGAGTATTTTGCACCAGTTTTTTTTTTTTTTTTTGCCTGACTAGATAACGAATGAATACATAACCAAAAACGAGAATAGCACTTGAGCTTTGATTTTAACACTGGCTAGCAACTAACAAATGCCTATTAATTTAATACACGCGTTTGCATAAATCGTGCTACAAGCAACAGCACAAAGGAACTAGTTAAGAAAATGCTGCCCGGTATGGATCTACGTATATGCAAATCGGGATCACGTTCACGCTGAGCAAACAATTCCAAGTCGGTTTCGTAGGATTCATAATTATTCCAATTGAGACATTTCTTGACAGCATAATCCCAGCGGCGATAAAGCAGTTCACGTCCTATAATTCATCAAATAAGCTTATAGCAATATCTCCAAAATACTCAATTAAATTGTACTCACTATTTGGTGTCGTAGTCGGACTAAAGGCATCCGCTGGTGGCATATACATTTTATGTGCATAGCTAAGATTAACCGCATCCATCGTTATGCCTGCCACAATCATGGCTCCGAGACCACTGGGAAAAGTTGTCTGAGGTCGCTCAAGTATGCAGCCGATAATATCGGCAATGAATTGCACAAAAGTATTGTTCTCCGAATATTCCCCGCCGAAAATTAGACAATCTCGTACGCCGGAACGATCGCAATTGCGAGTATCGCGCTTAAATGCTTCAAGCACTTCATAGATCTGAAAACCAGTTGCTTCATACGCTGCCTGTGTTACATTTTCCGTTGTTGTTTGACTTGTGAGTCCCAAAAGAATACTACAGAAAAATGGAAAATAATAATTAGAATTTCTAGTTTATGCAATTATTTTACTAACCCCCTAGCATCATAGCGCCAATATGGCGCGTACAGCCCATGAAAAGCAGGTACAAAAGTTATTTCCGACCGCTTAGCCGCCAAACCGCACTCAGCGTTCAGTATGCTAGACGAGCATGATGATGAAATCATAGAACTCTCACCGATAAATGTGTTAAGCGTTTCGACAACATTGTCGTTTGAATTGATTTCGGTGCTTATACGTAGACCATTCTTCAGCCAGCTGACCGTAGATCCTGCATTGGAAATGGCACCCTCCAATGTGTAATGTGTCGTAGCATCTGGACCCAGTTTATGCCCAATGCCAGTTATTAGACCATTCTCCGACTCGATTAATTGTTGCCCAGTGTTGAGTAGTATGAAGCAACTGTCGTCTATACTGCAAACATTTTGTCCAACTTTGCTTGATAACTGGCCCAATAGCGCTGCTGGTTGTTCACCAATTAGCTGTTAAGTTTAGGATTCGTAATTAATTTGTTTGTGAAAAAGAGTAGTATGTACTACTTACACCTGCAACAGGTATTCCATTTAAAGAGCCACCTATAACATAGCCGAAAATTTCAGAGTTCGAACGTATACGCGGCAAAATGTGCATGGGTATACGAAAGAATTTGCACAGTTTGGCATCCCATTGCAGCGTATTAATATTCATCATCATCGTATAGTGCGCATTGGTCACGTCTGTCGAATGCACGCCGTTATCAGCACCACCCGTTAAATTCTATCGATGTATGTAATGTAATGTGATAGATAATTAACAAAACCCAAAATAAAAACGTTAACTTCGGTGGAACCGAAGCTTTAATACTCTTCACACTTGCACTTTTTGCGCGGCAACGGGCGGGTGTTTTACTTCAGTATTAAATGTTTTTTAGTCGATGTTTCGATTTAAAACTTTTTAATTTATTGTAATAAAATTTATTCAAATTAGTGTTTGATGCGGGAGTGTTCTGTATAATTTTGTTCAACATGAAATTATTCGAATTAAATTACAATTTGTAATCGAGCGGGGGTTTTGACCCAGATTGTCTAGAATGTTAGTTAGCACGCTAAACAGTTGAACTATAGAATCCACAAACGTTTATTCATACAAAAGAACAATTTATATAATGTCAATAATATTAATTGGATTCAACATTCATTCATTTTTTATGAAGTTAAACAATTTAAAAGCAATTAATATTATAACAATTGTTACTTTAATGCAAACATATCCGATACAACAAAATCAATATCAAATTTTATATGGGAGCTATACCTTCGAGTGTATAAATCGAAATCATTTTTTAGCTTGAGTTGCTTCAGATTATTAAAAGTCTCCATACCAATTTTCAAACCAATATTTGAAATATTGAGAGAATAGGGCGGACAGTTTCGTAAAGCCAGACGGACATGTCTAGATCGACTCGTCTTGCCGCGCTGCTCACGAATAGATATATTTTATGTGGTCTCCGATGCTTCGTTTATGGCGTTGCAAACATTGTGACTAAATTAAAATACTATTGACACCTTGAGTGAAGAGTACAAAAATTGTTTATCAAGCAAACATGTCACGCACTCACCCATAATAGCCAAGAGTCAAGCGTTCCGAATAGGCAAGTCTTCTTTTCTAATGCTGTGGCCACTGCGGGCACATAATCCTTTAGCCAACGTATCTTAAGTGCACTGAAACACGAACTCAGAGGTAATCCAGTCTTACAGCGCAAGTAGTTCACATTATGTCGGACATTTGATAGCAACGTTTTTAATATTTCAGTTGAGCGGCAATCGGTCCAGCCGATGGCATTATGCAATGCGTTCCCAGTGTGTTTGTCCCAAAGGACAGTGGTGCCACGCTGATTAGAAATGCCCACAGCAATAATGTCATCTGGATTTATTTCCAATATGACTAAACTTCTGTATGCAACCTGATGATGATATAATCACGACTGCGGTTAGGTATACACTTTGATTAATCTATACAATAAACATACCTCAATACATTCCTGTGTATATTTCCATATCTCTATGGGATCGTATTCCAACCATCCGGCATAATGTACAATTTGACGCAATTTTATCTCATGGAATGTCAATATTTCGGCATTTTTCGTTGAATAAATCTGTAACACAAAAACAAAAAATGATGAGAGAGATGATATCACTATACGTTAAAGGCGTGCTATTGAAAGCTATATATCATACGCACCAGGAAACGACAATGCGTGTGGCTTACATACACAACGCCTATCAGCGCTCCAAACTGGCCATAACGAATGTCAGACATCGCTTAGTGCTGATCCTGTTCTTATTGGAGCACGTGTGCCGTCGGAAAACTGCAACTATTTTCCCGACTAATAATTCACGTAATATGTACAAACGTTATAAATGCAGTGCGGGAGACGACTATCCAAGCTTCAACCATCTACGGGAACGTAACTATTTTACCACATTATGTGAAGAGAGAAGTGTGTTAGGAGAATAGGTCAAAAAGATGCACTAGATCGAATACCGTGTGAGCGCAAACGAGACAAAACATAACAAACTGTGGCAACGCTTTAATAGAAATGTTCGTCATGGTATGCAACACTATACTATGGAGCCCTGGCAATGGCTACTTAACTAAACAGTAAAACACTTACAACACTTAATGTCCTTAGGGGAGGAAAGGAGTCGCGACTTAACTTTCTGCAAAGAATTAAAGAATTATAAAAAAGAAAAACAAACTTTATGTATTGAGGGTCGACTTTTCTGCTGCAGCATAAAAGTTCATTCTATCAATGCTAAAACGGAGTAAAGTTTAAAATTTTTACTGTTGCCGAATTATTTGCTATGAAAACAAAGTTATTATCGACATAAACACACAATAAATTAAACTTATAAAATATAATTGTAAAAAAAGCTAAAGGCAAATATGCACCGCAACTACAGCGATCGAGAATCGTTTGGTCCTGATTTTGGTAAGTTTCGCTTTAGTTTAGTGCGTAGAAACTCGGTCCGACCAATGACTGCAATCAAAATATTGGGGGTTGAAGACACAAACCCTAACTAGAAAATTTACTCTATTAACATGAAACAAAGTTATAATAGCCTTTTCTATTTTCATGCACACTACAGACGATCGGCTAATAAAGTTAGTTCGAGCCAATCCAGCCATTTATGATGTAAGTCATCCGAACTATCGTCGAAATCCAGTACGCGTCGCCATCTGGGACCGCATTTCAAAGGAACTGGGAGCCACTTGTAAGTATTTATTGTAATTGTATACAAAATATGGTTTATTAAATATCCACTTTTTTTTCTTTCGTTTCAAGCGCGATTTTTGCAAACAAAGTGGAAAAACATACGGTACAATTATTTACAAGAGATCAAATCAATTGAGACCGGTCAGCCAAATGCAAATATACGCAGACGTCGTTTTACAGAGGATCTTTCATTTTTACAGAATACGGCACAGACCTACAATGTAAAAAAGTCGGCACATAACTACAAATATGCATCCTACACTAGCAGTGACAATGATAGCAACAGTTACGTCTATCCCGATCCGGAGTCAACGACGAAAGTGGATACTGATGCAACGTATGAAGTAATCGAAATTGAACACAGCGACGATGAGCGCTCTGAACAAGAGTATTGTAATGAAGGTGATGGCAATAACGATTGCTATAATGAAAGACAGGATGATTGCAATGATAACAAACTATTGCCAGAACTACTGGTTACGCTAGTTAAACCAAATGAACCGGAACCGGATGTTACAATAGAGCAAAAAACTAGTGAAAATATTAGAAACAAATCGCCGACTCATTCATCATATCGTTCAAATAATTCTTCACCGCTAACTCTGGCTCCGATTGTTGTGCTCGGCAATTCCAACGACGATGAACCACAAATCATTGGTAATGGCAAATCATCGAATGGCGAAATTACCATAGAGAAAATTGTTAAGTCACAAAAACGTATATTACCAGAATCCGAGTTAATGGTCAATTCTGCCAAGCGCCTGACAATGCCAACCGTTTGTCCGCCACTCGCTCCACTTAGTGATCCAATTGAGATGTATTGTCTTTCGCTCGCCGACTGCCTGCGAAACATGCCGCGTTCTGAGCGTGAACGCGTCAAATTTGAATTCGCAAACATTCTAAAAGACGCCAAGTATAAGGATCAGGCTTAGAGAGTTTTGACACACAAAAACATATTGTATTCTAGTCGCTTTTGGTAAGCACCATTTTTATCGGTATTTATTAAGTGTACAAAATTATTCACATAAGCTGAAAATCAATTTTTATTATATAAATTAATAAATTGCATGACTTTTCCCAACCAAAAATATAAATCATTCTATTTTTTCTGCAGCTCAATGCTGTACCATTTATTTAAATTCGACCTATGGTCAATAATAATTCTTTAAAACACATCTAATATACATAGCTACATATATATTGCAATCTACGGGTATATATGTATATGCATTGCAATATATGTATATATATAATATTTATTAAACATATATTAAATTAAATGTATGTGTTTCAAATTATGCATATTTTTGTCGTTATATGCCAAATAAACATACATATATTCGTTCAGTACATTAACTTCCAAAGAACATTCGAAAACTTAATTACATTTGAAAATAGATTGGTAAATATTACACGTGTTTGAAAGGCCAATCGTGGAAAAAAAATATATAGATTATTGAAGTATATATTAGTTTGTTCAATAGAACAAATTTTATGTCGCTTATATTGAATTGAGCTTAACATAAAGTGCATATTAGAATATTAATAGTAATAAAACTAAATGATTAAAAACAACCAAGCACTTAAAGAACTACAAATGTAAATAACAAGTAGAAATTGTATGCCGTTGTAGCAAAAAAAAAAAAAAAAAAACATCAATATTCATGCATTATATACTATATATGTATGTGCATAACAAAACAAGTCGTCGTTTCATTAGCAATTTCTTGCAGCAGCGCAAAATATATTGTTTTGATATAAAACGTTAAAGACAATACAAAAAAAAAGTAAGAGCGAGTCAGAAATTGTTTGGATTTCCGGCATAATTATTATTATTATTATTGAAGTATTAAACAGAGTTTCTCAATAGGTACGTAACAATTTTGTACTTTAATACTAACGTACACCTAAATTTTTTTTCAGGATATGTCAATGTCAAAAAATCGGTCAAAGTTTTCATTTTTTATCATTATGACGTTCACGAACAATAAACTTTTGGAAATTAAGAGCGCTTACACCAATTTTCAGTCCAACCACACCTCCGGCATGAAATCCATACCATACGGTCGGCAAATGGACTCTCGTGACACACATGTGGGGAGTCTGCTGCTGTCCAATAACGCATATTTTGCTTCATAGCTGAAGATGATTTACCTTAAAAGTTGCGCTCTTAAAGCTACGGCCGAAGCTGAATTTCGGTATTAATTTTTAATAATTTCCAAACGTTGCTCGCTCGCTACACCTTGAGTCGCTAAACCTTGAGTCACGTTGACAGATCCTGGAAAGTTTTAGGTGTGCGTTAGTATTAAAATACAAAAATTGTATTTCCCTATTGTATATATATGTATATAAAGTATTTCATCCCGTCGTTTATTCGGCGAATACAATTTTCATACAATGCACAATTTTAAAATTGGACTCGGCCTATTTACGAGTTAAAATTAAATAATTTAAATATAGCAACATTAAAGTTGCCATATTATACGTTTAGCATCGAGGAGATCGATTAACAATATTGCTGCAGAAATTACTTATATATGTCATTGCCGTAGAATATTGATTAACTTAAACATATATATGCAAATTAAACATAAACAGCAATTCTTCTGATTTAGAAAACAAGTCCTTAAACAAAATAGTACAATTTCAATCGTGATACGGTGTATTTAGCACTGAGCTCTGGGTCTGCAGTTGACGTGAGCTTCCGGTATCGAATATGTTGGACGAATTATCGTTTCCATTAGCGCTATTCGATTCAGCTGTACGGAAACAAAAAGGATAAGAGCATATACATAATTTTATTAGGTTATATTATAACTTACATTCTTTGTTATTATCGTTCATCATGTCCGACAAATCGTACATGGGCTGAAAGGTCATCAACTCGGATCCTAAAATTCATACATTCAAAATAATACTAAAATACAAAAGTATGTTAAAAGTAAATCATCACCTTTGTTCTTATCGCTCATGTTATCACTGGGAAATGATAAACCATACGTATCCAAAAGTTCAGAATCGTTGAAGAGCTGAAAAGAATAAACGATTTAAGTTATAATCAAGTTGAGCTTAAATATTTTCCGTCACATAAATACTAAAAGACTGCACTGCAGCTGTGTATCTGTATGTGTCTATAGCATAATTATTATACTGAAATCACTTGATTCAATATACTGCCTCTGATTGCTAACCTTTATCAAGAGCTCTGCTTCGGGAACGTCATTCAATTTGCTCAAAGAATAATTAATATAATTATTATTTAAGGTCCCAGCAGCTGGCTTCGTATCCAGCAGCTAATGGCGCAATCCATTTGAAGTCATCAAATTTGTCATAACAAATGATGAAAGGTGAAAATATAAAATTGAAATAGCGTTTTGGCATAACACAAATAACATTTGTGTAAACGAGCAATTTGAAGAGTATTGCGTTGTGTGGTGCGGTACATAAGGGTAAATGAAGAATAATTAATATGTTAGCTCACAGCCCGACATAATACATTGTACCGCATTATAACAAAAGTCAATTTATAACATTTTGTTTCTATCGATTTGTATTATTCATACATATATATATATATATATATATATATATATAGATACTTACGCCCAACAGCATATTTTGATCTATAGAATAATTGTCACCGCGCAGCAAATCTTTCAGTGTATCCAATTCATCCTGTACATTTTCCAAATGATAATTAACTGCGGAACTGTATTAAATTAAAAAAAAAAAAGAAATAAAGTTATTTTACGAATTATTTTCGCAACCAAGATTTCTCTCAGTTACTAACACAGTACTCAACCGATCATCCGTATTGCCACTAGCGCCTGATCCAGTGTACTTAGCTACAGCCATGTTTTCGATATTTTTTCCCTGTCGCATTGGTTTTGCAGCAGATTTTGAAGTGGAGGCTATATTAGAATCTAATACAGCTGATGCAGCCGCTGCTGCTGCAGAAGTTGAAGCGCCATTGTTATCTGGTAGGACATTGCCGACTTGTGTGGGTACTGCGCTCGAAAATTTACCACTGCTTACAGTTGAACGCCCAAACTGCTGCTGTTCATCGAGTTTATAAACATCGTTGGCAACAGGTGTGTCACTCAAAAGTGAAGCATCCTTTATATAGATATTTTGTACTAAGTAAATATTAAAAGAATTTTATTATAATGATTTTAACTCACCTCAAAGAGCTCTGCGGGCATATCGTTGCTTATGAAATTTGCGTTATATAGGTCATCGTTGTCCATTTGTGTTCCATCCACTGTTGTAAGATCCGCATTCATATTTCCCCCCATTGACATCCGTGATTCTTCGCCACTGAGCTGAGAGTTTGGCGAGATCAAATTCGAGTCTGTGCTCAAGAAAGCGTTGTCAGGATATGGATTCAAATACATCATTGGATCCATGTCTGGCTCTGTTTTAACCAATATTGGCTGCGGAATCTGTTGTTTTTGCTTTGTAAGTCTATTATTATTTTTAAGACGCATCATTTTTGGTGCTATGGGATCATCTTCAGCCGAAGATGTATTAGCGCGTCGTTGTTTATTCTTCTCTTTTAAAAGACGTGTGCGAGCTTCTTCTTCGCGTACCAATGGTGTGGTCAACACATTGTTGTCATCATTGTAGGGGCTTAAGGGTACTTCAGATGAATGTACATCCGGAACTTCACTCACATGGTAAATTATTGACTGTTCAGGAGAAGCAACCGACTGTGGGACATTGTTAGTTGAGTTTCCTGCCGATGATCCAACACCACATCCGCCAATAGCTGCATTGAAGAGATCTTCGGCGCTCTGGTTTGAATAGTCATAGTTCTGAGAGCCAGCACTAAAACTTGATTGTGGGCGCTCCAGGTTATGAGGTGATGCACACTCATTTTCAAAATTTACAGTAGCATTCGTTTTATCATACATGTTGTTTTGCTCCCTTAAAATAATAGCAAAATTAAAAATGTTACATCTAAAAATTTCATAAATATTTGCTTACATCAAAGATCCGACAGTGTCAACCACCTCATCCAGCAATTCTTCGCTTAGTTCATGTATTACCGGTCCACCACCACTCTCACTCTCCGACTCGCTAGTCTTGCGCACCTTTGAACTTTCCGGCCTATCGTGTATCATGAGTTGCATGTGCCGCTTGACACCTGACATGTTACGAGTTGGCTGAACAATTGTAATAAGGAATTGTATAAGTTTGTTGACGATTTGCTGCTGTTTGGCATGTTTTTGCCGCAAAGAAGCAATTTCACGCCACAAAGCCTCATTCTCCTGCTTCATTACTGAAAAACGCGAATCTAATGAGTCCTGACGGCCACGCATAGCCTTTACATCTTGCAGAACCTTGGAAACAGCTTCTTGCTTAACCGATGTCTTGTCATCAACGGTTTTTGTATTCGATATCTTGCGTTTAATGTGTTCCAAAAGATATAGACAATTGCGCTTGAAATATGGATGTGTAAATTCCATTTCATCGCGATCAAACTTTAGACCGCCATTATCGATTGAGGTTATCTTGTGGAAACCATCTAAGGAAGAATAGTTATATTACAAAGATGTTAAACGAACCAAATTATATGCTTTTGTAGGATAAAATATGGCAAATAGCAACACATATTATACACATTGGATAGAAATATAGATTTACAGATTTATTACTTACACATATTGAGCTGTCGAATGAAGCTTGCCATGTTGTTGTGCTTATAGTTGAGTGGTAACAACTCACGTGCAAATTGGGCCTGATTTTGTATAATGAAACTGCGGCCATCCTGAAGAAAAGTGATAATTTATTAATATTTTAAGTGAACATAATGTATTGGTTTGGTTTCATAACTAACCACAGACAGTGTATGATAAACCACTGAAATTGGTTAGGTTCTGCCGATAAAAAACAAACTAAAGTATACCATAATATTCTATATTTATGCATATGTAAATACAAATATGTAAACTGATAAAGAGGCAATCATTTCGTTTTAATGATACCGAATTCTATTAAAACGAATGTACATATTACTATCCGCCGTGCTTCCATAAACGCAAACGCAAAACATTTGCGTTTTACTTTTCAAAACGCAAATATTCGTGCTCAGAAAAACTCAAAACGTAACATTTTTCAAGTTTCAAATCGTTTGCGTTTGGGCCCGTGGAATGAAAAATAAATGCAATAAAATACACAAAAAAGAGATTTCATGAAATCTGAAAATTTTGTTGATTTTAAGATTAAATTTTTGACTTTCTAATATTATTGATAACTTGCAACTTGCGTTTTGGGTTGTACGATAAATTGACTTGGTCCGTCGATAACAAACTTTTACGTTTCTGGGTGCATGTTAAATTGAAATCGTCCGTTTTTACTGAAAACGAAAACCGCAAAAATAGTTGAGATTGTGAGCACGGCTATAAATCACAGGATACACATAGTATACTACAATATTTTAAAACAGACTTATATAGGGAAAACTGCCCAACCGGTAGGTTCAAAACTATGCTGTTTTTTAGAATGCCCTGATTTGATCAAACAAAAAATTTATTTTAATGTTTATTAAAAAAAAAGTTAGAAATGCCACCATAAAAAACATCAATTGGAAAAATATGTATACCGGCATATCAAAGAAAATGATAGAGAAAACGGAACAATAAAAGTAGGAAGTATACGGCTTGAACAACCAATACATTTAGTGCGAGATAATCTGACAGCTTGATTTACGGTATGAGTACTCCGGTCGCACTATTTGACAAAAGAAAGAGATTCGGAATATATGAAAACGGCACCGCGAAAAATTAGATCCACCTGAAAATGGGTGGTGCCCATTGCTCTAGAATTATTATACATATATGTAAAGACTACCGCGAAAAATAAGGTCAACTGGAAAAATGGTCGGTTCCACGCTAATATATAAGATAATAGCAAAATGGAGTATAGCAAAACACGCCGAATACGCTAGTTACTATGACAATGTCATATAGTAAACATATGTTTTGTTACAAAAAATATTGTTTTTTTTTATAATTCAGTATTTGACCACAGCCTAGTTTGTTTGATTTACGTGGTCTTTAAAAAACTTTGTTAACCTAAATATTTCTAAATGCAAATGTATGACTTTCCATCCCAGAAAACATAAGTATACTTGTTTCAATGATTTAGGTCTCCTAATGGACTCTAAATTGAACTACAAAAATCAAATTGTTTCTATGGCTTTGGTCCAAAAAATTTGACGTCTCTTGTAAAAATAAATTTTTGTATACTTCACTGGTTCGTCCGATCTATAAAATTAATTGATCTTCCAACTTTGTCTGTACGGTAATCGAATCCCTTTGTAGTTGTCGTTCATAAGATCCTGCAGTGGATTCTCAATATTTGCATCAAATCTTTAATTTGTTTTTTTTTGTACAACAAATAATGCCTGCAGTGTTTCACTTCGCTCCTTTGCTTTGTCTATAATAAATGCATTCATTTATTTTCTTTTCTTCTTCAATCTATATACAAAATCTTAACTGCAATACATTGAATCTCATTTTCTTTTATCTTTGACTAGATGGTTCCCGCGACGTTGTACGCGGCCCTCCTCTTTCCCCTGCCACTCCTACCCCCTGACACTCCTTCCAACTTCCCCACCTTCATCATGCTCCTTTACTCTACCTCCAATTCTATTAAAATTAGAAAAATCTAAACAAAATTTTCGCCACGAATTTTCACAGGATCACGCTCGGGACTATTTTAAATATTGCCACAAAATTTGATCAAAATCGGTTAAGCGGTTTTGGAGTCTACAGGGAACATACATACTTCCATTTTTATATATAGAATAAAAATTTTAAATACATATAATAGTAATAAAATTTTAAAAACACCAACTCATGATCATTGACCTCTTTAGCTCATGACCAACTGATGCGACATCTAGCGTTGAGTTGAACAACATCTAATTCGCTTGAAATTGCGTGGCCCTCCCCATCTTTCACATACATACATACATATATATGTAGATTTTAGATTTATATTAATATTGGTGCTCCGCTCCTATTGGTCTTAGCGTGATGATATATAGCCTATAGCCTTCCTCGATAAATGGGCTATCTAACACTGAAAGAATTTTTCAAATCGGATTAACTCTTCAGCTTTATAATATTAGTATAGATGTGTAACTATGACTGCCTGAACCACGTCTCTATGGCTGTGCAACGAGGTACATTCGGTCAACCTGACGACAAAAAAAAAATCCTCCAACTGGTCTGAGTCGTATTAACATTCCACTATTAGTGATAAAGTATTATGTTTAAGCATGTTTTAGTTATGAGTTGGAAAAAATATATAAAATAAATAGAAGTTAGGTTTTACGGATTTTCAAAAGGTAAGTAGTGTAGCTACGCAACGCAGCATAATAAAGGTTAAGGATTGAAACTTATGTTCTGTATTTGAAGTGGTTATTATGAGCTGTTCAAACCAAGCGAAACAGTACTGGGGATAGCTACGGACTACAACTCAATACGAGCAGAGAGCCAATACGGTTATTCTTCAGCACAACAAAGGTCGTATAAAAAACAGGAATTAAAAAGACGAGGATCTGAATCCATATGCATTCCAAAAATGGGGGAAAACTGATTACCAGCGATATCCAACACTTTTAATAATATAAATTGTAACAATTGTTTACAATAAACTCTCAAATTAAAAAATCTATAAAAACTAACTTCTAGAATTATCATTATCTTTTCTTTCCGTTTGATAGACAATCGTTTCAAACTGAGTATACCATGAATCTTCCTATCTTTTAGTTCATCGTCCCTTTTAAATAACTGCATAGTCACCACAACTAAAGATATACGACTTTTTTTTTTGAGTAGTTATTCTGAGGTGCGTACTAGGCTTTAAAAAGAAAAGCAAAAGAAAACTTTTTTCAGCTATTGCGACTTTGAAAATGTGCATATACGGGTAAAACAAGTATTGAGGGCGTAGCATTCTCAATATGTAATAAACTTGATATGCGTATGACCAAGGAGAATCTAAATGCCTAAGAATACAGCTAAGTTAACACAGTTTCCAATGCTAAGTAATCAAGAATATACACTTCCTTCTGTTGTTACATTCATTCGCCCAAACTTATTATAACAAGACTGTGCTAAAGTGCGTACGAGACAAGAGCACGTATGTCGAGTTCATACGCATTAGCGGTCATTTGCATACGTGCGAAGAGGCACTGCTGGGACAAAGCATCCATACACATACATATGTATATGATGCATATGCCTTGTATTTGTCTAAACTTGTGATCATGGCATTTTATCGATGTGATCGATAAAATGTCATTCGTCTGCATCTTGTCATATCGAAATTATATGTATACACCAAACACACCTGCACACCCACAATAGCACTTTTTTGTTTTGTTTGTTATTGTTACTAAGCAGTGTAAAATAACCCGTGTAAATAAAGAAAAAAAAAAACTATCAAACTCACCTTGTTCCAACAAATGAGATTGTTTGTGTCCGGATCATCCACCAAACGCCAGAGTTTGGCCAAAAACGCCGGAACGGCACCGTTTATGTCGCCAAAAGTGTGCATTTCGTGCAGTTGTCGTGGCGATGCTTGGTGCTGAACTAGTTGTTCCTTCTCTAGTTCCTCCACTTTTTCATCCAATTTTACAAGTGCTTTCGAATTTAAATGTTTCACTTTGACTTGATATCTTTAAGAGGGGGGCAAATTAGAGAAAAGCGAACTATTAACTAGTTTTCACATGGTATTGCGTGCTTATATGAGTGTGCGTATGTACATATGCCTGTGTGCAAGTTTTTTTTTTTTCAAGCACAAAGAGAACCTTTGCCTTAGACAATTTATTTTTTTATTAAGTTAATTATTATTTACGTCATAATATTACCAACTGACGAACACATATGCACATAAACACATTTATTGATATATATACATATGTATATGAATATAATTGCAAACAAAAAAGAAGAAAAAAAATAAAACACAACACGTAGGCGACGACGAATATCTACCTGCGCAAGAAATATTTGCGTTGTTTAATTACGTTTAGCAATTTTTAATAAAACCGCACTTAGTTATTAAATTTTACACTTTATATAGCGTTATATAGCACACTGTTTTTTATCTAATGTTTACACTTTTCGAATTAAATAAATAACTTTTCCTCTCGGAATTTCACAATTATCTAGTCCGACGATACGATACGCACTTTGCTACGATTGAAGAAACCGAATTCGTTTCAGTATTCTGACGATACGATACTGATACTGACGATACGATACGCATTGTAATTTTGTTACTTAATTTGTTTAATTTGCTTTGATATTGTTTTATAATTTTTATGTTTTTTTTTTTAAAGCGATAAAACACATAAGTTGTTTCTATAAGACAAGCTGGTGAACGCGGGAGGTAAAATACTAAGCAATTAAAAACTTTGAAAAAAATATAGACATACCTAATATTCTGAATTTTACAGGGTAGTAGCAATTCAAATAAATTGACGCTGTACACAACACAATTTTTGCACATTCGCTTCGCTCTTAAAAAAGTGCCCGCGAAATTCCAATAACGTTTTTAATGAAAGCGAAACACACATGTACTTTGCTATTTGATTGATAATTATTAATTAAGCTATTGCCGTTTCTGGATCTTTCAAGCAAATTCATTCTTCAAAATTATTTAAGTGCTTATATAAGCCTTACATAGTAAAGAAAAAAAAAAATTCAAACTACTTGCGCTGCTCTTAAAACAAAACAAATACGAAAAGTCAATTATTTGTAATTTATGTGCTAATGTAATGTATTTTATAAAAAAAAAACAAAGAATGGAAAAAAAACAAAATCATTATGCAATATAAAAAAAAATATATACAAATTTATGTTTTTATAAATTTATGCAATAAAATAAATAAAATAATTATAAAAAATCTGTTTATTTAGCAAAGAACAAAAGAAATTTTACAACTTTTTTTCTGTGGTAACTGCATAAACTAATTAAAAAATATATTGTTTCTTTTTTAATTCCATTTTTGAAGCCGACCGAATACTACAAGGGCAGAATTTACAAGTGTAAATATTATTGCCAAGATGCAATTTTAGATGTTTGCTTAAATGCGAATTTTCAGCATAAGCGTTATCGCAATAATCACATTGCCCAAGCCAAGTAGGCTTCTCGCCAGTAGGAGCATGTTGGAGCATGTGCCGGATTGTGCAAATTAGTTTGGTGCTTGAAACTAGAAATTTAAAAAAATACAGAATTATAAAAAAATAAGTTTAATACTCGACTCACCGCATTTCGCATAAATCACATTTAAAGTGTTATATATGTATAATTTAAAAATGTACTAACCTAGTCTCGTTCACTCATACTCTCATTCATATCTTTCACACATACCACAAACATATATACCAATTATAAAAGATACACAAAGGACGCATTAATAAAGTCAGTCGTTAAGTTACGCTCAAGCAATGCACAACACGCGTCTTTCACTCGGACACCTCAAATACAACAACTGGCGAAGAGTATAAAAAAGAAGAAAGGAGAGTGAAAAAAACCGTTAATTGTGTAATTCGTGTCGGTAGTTCCGCGTAAAAGCATAAAGATGCCGATCGACGAAAATAATTTTAAACAATTGCTTGATCAACAGCAAACAATTTGCAAAGGAATTGTTGGAACAACAACAAAAGTGGATACAATCAGTTCTCGAACAGAATATTGCCAATGCTAGTGTTTCAAGCCGCGTCGCGGATGAATCGACTATTTGTCCTCCTTTCCACAATTTTAGTAAAGATACGCACAATTGGGAGTCATAAAAACAAAAAGCATACTTTCTTTCATGGATTGGTGCTGATATTTTCGAACTGCTAAAAAATCTATTTGGCAGTGATTGCTTGTGATTGCACACACATGGAAGCAATTAATCGATAAACTAACGGAGCATTTCCAGACAAAGCGACACATTGTCGCCGCTCGGTACGAATTCTTTAAAACGGGGATAAAACATTCACAGACACATAGAGAGTGGGTAGCCGATCTTCGTGGCATTGCTCGTGAATGTAAGTTTGTGTGTGGTGGTATCGGGTGTTTATCAAGTTTTTTTTTTTTTTTTTTTTTTTCGAGTACCATAAAATGTTTATTGAATACAGTCTTAATTGCTAATTTTACATTTAATTCTTACAAGTTTTTTTAAGAACTTTTTTCAAGAATTTGAAATTATATTTCATTTACAGTCGCTTATTTTTGTTTTGAACAATTCTTTTCTAATTGTTGATAAAATGGTAAAAACTCAACATTTAATTTTAGTTTTTTTTTATAAAAATACTACATACTAAATAACAAAAGAGTTAACAAACATACTGGTTACTGTCGAACCTTCCATTATAGTAGACAATCTCATTTTGATTATTGTATAAAGAGTGGTTTTCATTAAGTATAGATATGTGTTTTATGCTATATGTTTTGTCATTTATGTTTACATTTTCATTTTTCATATTTTGGATTAATTCATTTTCTAGATTATTCAATGAGTTCCAGTATTTTAGGGCTGATTTAACAAGAAAATTGTCTATTCTGATTATTTTACATGTGTTATAAAGAATACTACTTTTTACATATTTATAATTGTCAATTCTTTTTGTGTTTGAGCAGCATCTTAGATATTTTCTTTCTAATTTTCTAACTTTTTCCATATTATCGGGAGTTAAATTGAGCCAAGAGGGAAAAGCATAACTTATTATGGATCTTAAAACTTGTTTATAGAAAATGAGTTTGATTTTTACATCTAAATTATTGCATTGTCTAAGAATTCTGTTATAAGTAGAGAAGGCGATATTGCATTTACGTACTATTGATTTTAAATGAGAATTGAGATTAAATTTTGAATTTATAACTAATCCGAGATATTTTAATTCTTTAACTGTTTTAATGAAGTTATTTCCAAGCTTTACTTTTAACTTAAACCTTTTTGCATTTTTGTAAGATTTACCATTGGTGATTTTAATTGCTTCACACTTTGCTATATTTGTTTTGATCTTCCATTTCTGAGTGTATTCTGAGTACTTTGCAAGGTAATTATTTATATGTTTTTGAGCAGTTGATATTCTGGGATGGGAGGCGTAGACAAGTATATCATCTGCATAACAAAGTGTCTTAACCATGTTGTTGTCTGGCGTTGGAAGGTCAGCTAAGTATATGTTGAAGAGCAGAGGGCCCAAGATGGAACCTTGTGGGACTCCATCTGTTATATTTTTGACATCTGATTTGGCTTCTTTTTGTTGTACGAAGAATGTTCTGTCTTTCAAGTAGTTCTTGATTACTTTGCACATGTGTATAGGGAAGCCAAACAAGTCTTTCATTTTGTATATAATGCCACTTTGCCACGTCGTGTCGAAAGCTTTCTCTGTATCGATTCCAACAGCAATAGTTCCGTATCTCTTGTTAAGTTTACTGGCGACATCACTTGTGAAGACTGTCAATGCATGATTGGTTGATAAACTTCGACGAAATCCAAATTGGTTGTCTTTTAATACGTTGTTGTTTTCAACAT
>JAWNNQ010001427.1:0-46126 GCA_035044765.1 Leucophenga montana | reverse complement strand
TTCGTGATCAGGACAACGAAACTAGTAGTTCTGTGTAGTTACTTATGGAATTTGGATTTATCAATTTTCAACTTAATATTCTCGGTAATAGAGTGAATACGAAGCATTTTCACTTTATATATACAACTGCATACTGCTAAAATGGAATTAGGATTTATCAATTTCCAAATTAATATTCTCGGTAATAGAGTGAATACGAAATATTTTCACTTTATGTATACAACTGCTAAAATGACAAAAAAAAAAACTATATCCAGTTCTGTGTACTTACTTAAGGAATTAGGATTTATCTATTTCCAACTTAATATTCTCGGTAATAGAGTGAATACGAAGCATTTTCACTTTATATATACAACTGCATACTGCTAAAATGGAATTAGGATTTATCAATTTCCAAATTAATATTCTCGGTAATAGAGTGAATACGAAATATTTTCACTTTATGTATACAACTGCTAAAATGACAAAAAAAAAAAACTATCTCCAAAACCCTCTAAAGTATACATATTCGTGATCAGGACAACGAAACTAGTAGTTCTGTGTAGTTACTTATGGAATTTGGATTTATCAATTTTCAACTTAATATTCTTGGTAATAGAGTGAATACGAAGCATTTTCACTTTATATATACAACTGCATACTGCTAAAATGGAATTAGGATTTATCAATTTCCAAATTAATATTCTCGGTAATAGAGTGAATACGAAATATTTTCACTTTATGTATACAACTGCTAAAATGACAAAAAAAAAAACTATCTCCAAAACCCTCTAAAGTATACATATTCGTGATCAGGACAACGAAACTAGTAGTTCTGTGTAGTTACTTATGGAATTAGGATTTATCAATTTCCAACTTAATATTCTCGGTAATCGAGTGAATACGAAACATTTTCACTTTATGTACTGCTAAAATGACAAAAAAAAAAAAACTATCTCCAAAACCCTCTAACGTATACATATTCGTGATCAGGACAACGAAACTAGTAGTTCTGTGTACTTATGGAATTAGGATTTATCAATTTTCAACTTAATATTCTCGGTAATCGAGTGAATACGAAACATTTTCACTTTATGTACTGCTAAAATGACAAAAAAAAAAAACTATTTCCAAAACCCTCTAAAGTATACATATTCGTGATGAGGACAACGAAACTAGTCATTCTGTATACTTTCTTATGGAATTTGGCGTTATCAATTTTCAACTTAAAATCTCTGTAGTAGAGCGAATACGAAACATTTTCACTTTATATATAAAACTGCTTACTGCTAAAATGACAAAAAAAAAACTATCTCCAAAACCCTCTAAAGTATACATATTCGTGATCAGGACAACGAAACTAGTAGTTCTGTGTAGTTACTTATGGAATTTGGATTTATCAATTTTCAACTTAATATTCTTGGTAATAGAGTGAATACGAAGCATTTTCACTTTATATATACAACTGCATACTGCTAAAATGGAATTAGGATTTATCAATTTCCAAATTAATATTCTCGGTAATAGAGTGAATACGAAATATTTTCACTTTATGTATACAACTGCTAAAATGACAAAAAAAAAAACTATCTCCAAAACCCTCTATTCGTGATCAGGACAACAAAACTAGTAGTTCTGTGTACTTACTTATGGAATTTTGATTTATCAATTTTCAACTTAATATTCTCGGTAATAGAGTGAATACGAAGCATTTTCACTTTATATATACAACTGCATACTGCTAAAATGGAATTAGGATTTATCAATTTCCAAATTAATATTCTCGGTAATAGAGTGAATACGAAATATTTTCACTTTATGTATACAACTGCTAAAATGACAAAAAAAAAACTATCTCCAGTTCTGTGTACTTACTTAAGGAATTAGGATTTATCTATTTCCAACTTAATATTCTCGGTAATAGAGTGAATACGAAGCATTTTCACTTTATATATACAACTGCATACTGCTAAAATGGAATTAGGATTTATCAATTTCCAAATTAATATTCTCGGTAATAGAGTGAATACGAAATATTTTCACTTTATGTATACAACTGCTAAAATGACAAAAAAAAAAAAACTATCTCCAAAACCCTCTAAAGTATACATATTCGTGATCAGGACAACGAAACTAGTAGTTCTGTGTAGTTACTTATGGAATTTGGATTTATCAATTTTCAACTTAATATTCTTGGTAATAGAGTGAATACGAAGCATTTTCACTTTATATATACAACTGCATACTGCTAAAATGGAATTAGGATTTATCAATTTCCAAATTAATATTCTCGGTAATAGAGTGAATACGAAATATTTTCACTTTATGTATACAACTGCTAAAATGACAAAAAAAAAAACTATATCCAGTTCTGTGTACTTACTTAAGGAATTAGGATTTATCTATTTCCAACTTAATATTCTCGGTAATAGAGTGAATACGAAGCATTTTCACTTTATATATACAACTGCATACTGCTAAAATGGAATTAGGATTTATCAATTTCCAAATTAATATTCTCGGTAATAGAGTGAATACGAAATATTTTCACTTTATGTATACAACTGCTAAAATGACAAAAAAAAAAACTATCTCCAAAACCCTCTAAAGTATACATATTCGTGATCAGGACAACGAAACTAGTAGTTCTGTGTAGTTACTTATGGAATTTGGATTTATCAATTTTCAACTTAATATTCTTGGTAATAGAGTGAATACGAAGCATTTTCACTTTATATATACAACTGCATACTGCTAAAATGGAATTAGGATTTATCAATTTCCAAATTAATATTCTCGGTAATAGAGTGAATACGAAATATTTTCACTTTATGTATACAACTGCTAAAATGACAAAAAAAAAAACTATCTCCAAAACCCTCTAAAGTATACATATTCGTGATCAGGACAACGAAACTAGTAGTTCTGTGTAGTTACTTATGGAATTAGGATTTATCAATTTCCAACTTAATATTCTCGGTAATCGAGTGAATACGAAACATTTTCACTTTATGTACTGCTAAAATGACAAAAAAAAAAAACTATCTCCAAAACCCTCTAACGTATACATATTCGTGATCAGGACAACGAAACTAGTAGTTCTGTGTACTTATGGAATTAGGATTTATCAATTTTCAACTTAATATTCTCGGTAATCGAGTGAATACGAAACATTTTCACTTTATGTACTGCTAAAATGACAAAAAAAAAAAAACTATTTCCAAAACCCTCTAAAGTATACATATTCGTGATGAGGACAACGAAACTAGTCATTCTGTATACTTTCTTATGGAATTTGGCGTTATCAATTTTCAACTTAAAATCTCTGTAGTAGAGCGAATACGAAACATTTTCACTTTATATATAAAACTGCTTACTGCTAAAATGACAAAAAAAAAACTATCTCCAAAACCCTCTAAAGTATACATATTCGTGATCAGGACAACGAAACTAGTAGTTCTGTGTAGTTACTTATGGAATTTGGATTTATCAATTTTCAACTTAATATTCTTGGTAATAGAGTGAATACGAAGCATTTTCACTTTATATATACAACTGCATACTGCTAAAATGGAATTAGGATTTATCAATTTCCAAATTAATATTCTCGGTAATAGAGTGAATACGAAATATTTTCACTTTATGTATACAACTGCTAAAATGACAAAAAAAAAAACTATCTCCAAAACCCTCTATTCGTGATCAGGACAACAAAACTAGTAGTTCTGTGTACTTACTTATGGAATTTTGATTTATCAATTTTCAACTTAATATTCTCGGTAATAGAGTGAATACGAAGCATTTTCACTTTATATATACAACTGCATACTGCTAAAATGGAATTAGGATTTATCAATTTCCAAATTAATATTCTCGGTAATAGAGTGAATACGAAATATTTTCACTTTATGTATACAACTGCTAAAATGACAAAAAAAAAAACTATCTCCAGTTCTGTGTACTTACTTAAGGAATTAGGATTTATCTATTTCCAACTTAATATTCTCGGTAATAGAGTGAATACGAAGCATTTTCACTTTATATATACAACTGCATACTGCTAAAATGGAATTAGGATTTATCAATTTCCAAATTAATATTCTCGGTAATAGAGTGAATACGAAATATTTTCACTTTATGTATACAACTGCTAAAATGACAAAAAAAAAAACTATCTCCAAAACCCTCTAAAGTATACATATTCGTGATCAGGACAACGAAACTAGTAGTTCTGTGTAGTTACTTATGGAATTTGGATTTATCAATTTCCAACTTAATATTCTCGGTAATAGAGTGAATACGAAACATTTTCACTTTATGTACTGCTAAAATGACAAAAAAAAACTATCTCCAAAACCCTCTAACGTATACATATTCGTGATCAGGACAACGAAACTAGTAGTTCTGTGTACTTATGGAATTAGGATTTATCAATTTTCAACTTAATATTCTCGGTAATCGAGTGAATACGAAACATTTTCACTTTATGTACTGCTAAAATGACAAAAAAAAAAAACTATTTCCAAAACCCTCTAAAGTATACATATTCGTGATGAGGACAACGAAACTAGTCATTCTGTATACTTTCTTATGGAATTTGGCGTTATCAATTTTCAACTTAAAATCTCTGTAGTAGAGCGAATACGAAACATTTTCACTTTATATATAAAACTGCTTACTGCTAAAATGACAAAAAAAAAAACTATCTCCAAAACCCTCTAAAGTATACATATTCGTGATCAGGACAACGAAACTAGTAGTTCTGTGTAGTTACTTATGGAATTTGGATTTATCAATTTTCAACTTAATATTCTTGGTAATAGAGTGAATACGAAGCATTTTCACTTTATATATACAACTGCATACTGCTAAAATGGAATTAGGATTTATCAATTTCCAAATTAATATTCTCGGTAATAGAGTGAATACGAAATATTTTCACTTTATGTATACAACTGCTAAAATGACAAAAAAAAAAAACTATCTCCAAAACCCTCTATTCGTGATCAGGACAACAAAACTAGTAGTTCTGTGTACTTACTTATGGAATTTTGATTTATCAATTTTCAACTTAATATTCTCGGTAATAGAGTGAATACGAAGCATTTTCACTTTATATATACAACTGCATACTGCTAAAATGGAATTAGGATTTATCAATTTCCAAATTAATATTCTCGGTAATAGAGTGAATACGAAATATTTTCACTTTATGTATACAACTGCTAAAATGACAAAAAAAAAAACTATCTCCAGTTCTGTGTACTTACTTAAGGAATTAGGATTTATCTATTTCCAACTTAATATTCTCGGTAATAGAGTGAATACGAAGCATTTTCACTTTATATATACAACTGCATACTGCTAAAATGGAATTAGGATTTATCAATTTCCAAATTAATATTCTCGGTAATAGAGTGAATACGAAATATTTTCACTTTATGTATACAACTGCTAAAATGACAAAAAAAAAAACTATCTCCAAAACCCTCTAAAGTATACATATTCGTGATCAGGACAACGAAACTAGTAGTTCTGTGTAGTTACTTATGGAATTTGGTTTTATCAATTTTCAACTTAATATTCTCGTACCTTTACGGTGCTGTATGTCGAAATTATAATCTTGTAAGACGAGTGACCATCTAGCCCATTTAAATCTTTAAGACTCATAAGCCAACGCCAACTTGAAGGATCTGTGATCACTGTGAAGGACATTAGTTCCACGTATGGTCTGAACATTCTTTCTCCGAGACTGTATAATTTAATTGCGCACCCTTAAGTTTTTGAGAATAAAATGCTATAGAACGTTCATTGTCTTCATAATCCTTTTGAAAAAGCATTCCGACATGGCATGCATCGCATTGAATAAAGAATTGGCGTTTGAAGTTTAGATGAACAAACACTATAGCGGTGGTGAGAGCAGTCTTTAAAATGTTCATTGCTTCTTTGGCCTCTTCACTGAAGTGAAATTTCTTTTTATCCCTTAAAGTTTCGGATCAATCTTCTGAACCATGCTGCTGTTCCTAAAAATGCACGTACTTGTTTCAAATTCGTTGGAGTGGGTATATTCAATATGGCGGAAACCTTCCTTGGATCTGTTGCGAACTTTCCTCCTCCGATCAGGAACCCTAAATAGTTCAGCTGCTTAAAGCAGAATTTAGACTTACTGAGTCCGATTGTAAGATGGGCTGAACGCAAACACTTGGCGACTTCTGCCAGCAACTTAATGTGCGTATCAAAATCCTTAGCGATAATAAGAAGGTCGTCAAGATATGTTCCTAAAAAGACGTTGTTTTAAAGTCTCTGCGGAATGACCTGGTCTATTAATCTGCACAGCCGTTGAGCTGCGTTCCATAGCCCGAAGGGCATCACCCGGCCGGCCAGGAATTGTGACAGCTGTATATTCACGACTCTTAGGCTCTAACGCAATTTGCCAAATGAATGTTTGAGATCTACACTACTAATATAAATCGTTTCATAAATTCGGCTTAATATAGATTCAATATTTTGCAGCGGGTACGTATCTTTGACAGTCAAACTATTCAGTTTTCGCGCGTCGAGACATAGCCGATTTTTACCGGGTTTTCGCACTAACGTTGTCCTATTATTCCATGGGCTTTCACTAAGTTCGATCACGCCCAGTTCCAACATGGCATCTTTCTCAGCATATAACAGATCCTGGACAGCTAGGGAAATAGGGTAAATTTGTTCCTTCACTTATCAATTCTATCTTAAGTCGTTTTGCCCAATCCGTGTTTCTCAAATGAGAATAAACGGGTCGACAGCGTCCTCCAATTGTTGTTACTGTTCCTCTTTCAATTCATGCTGCTCGATTGATTGACCTTCCGTATTTGTATATTTAGTACTGTTTTAAAAGTTCTCCAAAAGTCTATCCCTAAATATAGTCGTTGAGTTAGTGTAGGACATAGATATAACCACATCATTTGTTTTTGGCCTTTGTAATTTACCGAGACATACACTTTTCCGACTAGTTTATGCTCTGTACTTCCTGCCGAATGCACTACAAACCGTAAAGGGAAAACCAATTCTCTTAATTATGTTTACTCAGAACACTGACTGTGGCGCCTGTGTCCAGAAATCCTTTCATTTGTTCGTCGACCAACACTATTTCGGCAAATACTCGTTCGTCTGTGCCATGTATGGAGGCAATAGATGATACTACCGATTTTGACTCTTTTTTTCTTGTTTTGAATCTCGCCCTTGCTCGTTGTATTCTCTGACTTAACATTTTCTTTTTGATTATTTCGAAGTAACTATATACAGTATTTTTGGTGCTCTGTTGACTTTTTTGTTTCTCAGTCACTGTATTCCTTATACGTAATATCTTATTTGCTATAGGCGTAGTGTTAGCTAATTTAAATGCTGTTACTATAAGGGACTTATTATTTTGAGGGTTTTCGATTTTCATTGTATTTGTTGCAGTCTGTTTAGACTTCCCGCTGGATTTATTGATTGACTGGAGCAAGGATCTTCTGTTCGAACCTGACTCCTCTTAAAGTTTTCCGGCTTACATTTTGTGCATTTGGGCAATACTACTCCTGGTTAACCGCATTTATAGAAAAAATGTTCCTTATTATTGATTCGCATTCCAAGTGTTGTGACGTCGTTAAAATAGCGACGCACAAAATATAGCTTATAAATCCAACGGTCACACCTGTTACAATCGTATAATTGATCGTTATCAAACGATTCACTCGATTACCGATGATTAGCTATCGAATCGCAGCAGACGCCATCGTTATCGATCGAAGTAATCGGGTATCGATGAGCAGTTATCGGCAGCGCGGCAGCGCAGCCGAGCTGAGAAACTTCATAAATACAGCAGCACTGGCAGAAATTAGTCAGTCAGTCTTCAACCGGTGTGAACGGTCGCAACCAGTAGTGGTAAGAATACTGCGGATTACTAATATTTTTCTGCTCTTCTCTTTTCAATTGTAGTTTAGCATAGTACTTCTGGTAACAGGTGCCGTAATTAGTAAGACACTTCTGGCAACAGGTGTCGTAATTAGTAAGACACTTCTGGCAACAGGTGTCGTAGCTAGAGGAGCACTTCTGGTAACAGGTGCCGTAGTTAGAGAAGCACTTCTGGCAACAGGTGCCGTAGTTAGAAGAGCACTTCTGGTAACAGGTGCCGTAGTTAGTAAGACACTTCTGGCAACAGATGTCGTAGTTAGAGGAGCACTTCTGGTAACAGGTGCCGTAGTTAGAAGAGCACCTCTAGTAACAGGTGCCGTAGTTACTAAGAGACTTCTGGCAACAGGTGTCGTAGTTAGAGGAGCACTTCTGGTAACAGGTGCCGTAGTTAGAGAAGCACTTCTGGCAACAGGTGTCGTAGTTAGAAAGGCACTTCTGGCAACAGGTGCCGTAGTTTAGCAAAACACTTCTGGCAACAGGTGTCGTAGTTAGAGAGGCACTTCTGTTAACAAGTGCCGTAGCTAGAGAAGCACTTCTGGGAACGGGTGCTGCAATAGGTATTCCAGAGTAGGGTAACCTAAGGTAATTGTAAGACTAAGTTAAGAATAACACTAATGAATTTGTGAATAAAATTGTAATTTATATATCGAAATACTTTATCGTCTTATTTTTGAGAAGGGTATAGCTGACAAACAGGCCTGGTCCCGACATTGTATATAAATTTCTGTCGCGACGAATTCTGGACACCGGCTGATCTAACCCCAGCCTGTGACGTCGTTACAGTGGCGCCCGAGCAGGGACCTGGCCGCAGGAGCAATAAAAATTATAATAGTCAGTATGTCTATTGAAGCAGACACGCTTGGAGGTTGAGGCGAAGGGAAATATGGGAAGGATCTCTACCTCCTGGATTTATTACGCGCGAGGCGAGATTTTGGTGGCTTTCGCCGAGGAGTTTGGTTTGGATCCCACCGGCACGCAGTATTGAGCAAACGATACGCTGGATTTTTACTCGACGGAGAGCACGAGGAGGAGATTCACAGGTTCCTAGAGTTGACTCTGGAGCACAATAGGAACAATTCACCGGCCCCACCTCTGTCGGTTTTGGTCACGTCACCATGTGGATCGCAGAGTGACATGCCCATCAGAGGACTGGACAGAGGGGACCAACAAGGACCATTCAAGGATGCTGTGGACAGAGCGACACATAGCGGTGGAGCTATCATCGCACCGCAGGCTAAGGGTAGCGAAGGACGCACGCTTAGCCCGGGGGACATCATGAACAGGATTTTGAAATAGAAAGTAGAGTTCGACTGGTAAGGAGACCCCATTGAATTCGTCGAACATATGGAGGATTTGCCAGAAGCGCATGGACTGCACGCTGACAGCATAATAAGAACCATGCCAGTGGTCCTGCGACGCACCCCGCTGAGCGGAATAACCAGCAGGACTGGAGGACCTTGGCAGATTTCAGGAAGACGTTTCTAGGAATTTTCTTACCAGTGCGTTTCTATGATCGGTTGGAGGAGCATCTTGTACATCATGGCCTTACAAACCATGATGAGACACGCAGGATATAGGCCAGAGCTACAACTGGAGCGCATTTACCGCAACAGTCATGTCGATATTAAGTTATTCATCAGAAGGAAGGAGTTTTCATCGCTACCGGTGTTAATCGCAATGGCCGGAGAGCTCGAACAGATAAGCGGCACCACACGACGAGCCCTAGGTGTACCACCCCGAACCCTACCAGTCAACTTAAGCCAAGACCGTCAGCAGCTGGCCCCAGCCCGAGGTAGGGCCAAGGTTAAAAACACCCTTTCCACCCCAAGTACCCATGGAGGGCTGTCCGGATTTGCCGGCCCCAAAGCTATCCGTCCAGCCAGCGAAGGTGACAACTGGAAAACCTGATACGGGCCACTGCATCGACATGGCAACGCACATGCGCTCATGCGAACCCCCACGTTCGCAGACGCTCAGGCCCACACCACAGGGTCGCTCATAAGCATGTGGCAGATCATACTCCGGTAAACACGGTCACTACTAGGGCCAGTGTTGGGCAAACGAGCCCCCGATCAACCATCCATTCGGGACATAGAACCGTCTCAGCGACCCCGATACGCCCGCGACCCGGCAATGAACATAAAACTACAACCAAGCGCAAATCCGCACCGAAGTCAGGAAACTCATCAGGGCAGTTGGTCCAGTCGGTCGCTGCCAAACCAGGACCAGGTCACCCATAGTAAAGAGCCTAGCCATCCAGCCCCGGCGACGACTGCACCTCATCAAGCTACAGTCACATCACCAGGATAGTTCTACATCGACCAAAGAGACGCTTATACGACCGGGGACGCGGTTTTCGCACGGTGGACGTTGACATTGGGTTATGTATACCAACCGCATCTAAGGTAACTGCGTTGCCCGCTCAACCCTACACGCAATCGAAGGACATCAAGATACGCTACAATATCGACGCAACTTTGAGAACGAAGGACATCCTACCCACATCCCTTTTTACTCAGACGGGTCATGGAGAGTATTCCCGTTAACAAAGGCAGCAAAATAATTCCCCTTTCATTTTTGGGAAAGTCAGGAGGGAGTGTGACGTCGCTAAAATAGCGACGCACAAAATATAGCTTAGGCTAATTTTAAGTATTAGCGTCTAACGTAAGAGAAACTTAAGAAGGCACTTCTGGTAACAGGTGCCGTAGTTAGAAGAGCACTTCTGGTAACATGTGTCGTAGTTAGAGTGGCACTTCTGGCAACAGGTGCCGTAGCTAGAGAAGCACTTCTGGTAACGGGTGCTATAGTTAGAGAGGCACTTCTGGCAACGGGTGCTGCAATAGGTATTCCAGAGTAGGGTAACCTAAGGTAATTGTAAGACTAAGTTGAGAATAACACTAATGAATTTGTGAATAAATAAATTGTATAGCTGACAAACAGGCCTGGTCTGGACATTGTATATAAATTTCTGTCGCGACGAATTCTGGATACCCGCTGATCTAACCCCAGCCTATGACTTCGTTACAGTGTGTCCTGTTACTTTACAATGCCAGCAGATTAATTTTGCGTTATCCATTTGTAGCTTCTTAAATCGCAATGCCTCTACACTCTGTTCATCCATTTCTTTTCGTAATGACAAGTCCTCTATCGTAGTTTGTGGTACATTTATTTCTTCGACACGAAAACGATTTTGATCACTTGCAGTTCTTACTCTTGCCACTGGTCGATCTATCTTATGAACAAACAGCCTTTCTGAATCGTAGCATTATTCGAGTATTTTTTCCATATTTGTAATGTACATCGGGTATACCACACGCGATATTGTTTCTTGTAAATTGCGTTTAATGACCCTTATTAATTCGTAGTCGGAGATTAGAAGTTTCAGTCGTGATCGTAAAATAAGCATAGATTGAATATATGAATCCACACTTTCCTCTCGGCCTTGCTTGCGTTCCATCAATTCACGAAGATTATCGAATTCCTATCGTCTCCTTTGAAATCTCATTTTCAGTGCAAATCGGAGTTTCGGCAAGTCCTGTTGTCCATGTGAGCGTACGAAGAGCCAATACCATTCTTTTGCTTGCCCTCCTAACAGCTGATGAAAATCTCGCAATACTTCTGACCACGATACTAAATTGCCTGAAGGTGTTCAATACGGAAAAGAAAATCTTCTACCTGTACCTTCCCAGATTCTCCGTCGAAACTCAAACCCCATTTATGGATCCGAACTGATTCTGATCTGCCATTAGATTGCGATTGGGATCTGTTATCCCTTGTTGCGGAATCATTTTGGAATCCTAAGGACGGACCTTGTATTGGCGTCGTATTGTAGAAACGAACCCCGCTTCTTCCTGGTAGACCAGCCATTGGTGGTATTCCTGTTCCGTATAACGCATCAAATCCCAATAACATACCTTCCAACTGTGTTTGACCATCTTGGGATAATCCCTCATTCAACACAGTCCTAGGCGGAGCCCGTGAATCGTTAGATTCTCTATAAATTGCCTGAAGGTGTTCAATACGGAAAAGAAAATCTTCTACCTGTACCTTCCCAGATACTCCGTCGAAACTCAAACCCCATTTATGGATCCCCCATTTATGAATCCGCACTGATTCTGATCTGCCATTAGATTGCGATTGGGATCTGTTATCCCTTGTTGCGGAATCATTTTGGAATCCTAAGGACGGACCTTGTTTCTTTTTTGATGTTTACTCGCTGAGCCTCATTCATTACCAGTTTACCTTAGGGAATATTTACTATTACTGTCTACTAGCTACTATAATTAATAATTCGTTCCCTATTTATTTTCTTATTTCTTATTAATTCCTATAAACTAAAAAATTTTTTTTTTTTTTTACAAACACTGAATAGAATTCGAATGGTAAGTAAGATGTGTTCTGATATACTCTATTGGTCAATTAAATACGAAAGTATTGAAAAAGTATTGAGATTTTCGCCCCTTCTTTTCTTTTAAGTAGAGAAATAAAATACTAATGCAAATTACTACAACTTCTACTGCTGGGCAATTCAGCTCTTGCAAAAAAATTTGGCGTACTGGGACCACAGCGTTCATAGTGTCTTTCCCAACCATCAGCCTACATTTAGGACCGAGATTTCAAGAAATAGACTATGACTAATGAAACTTAATTGTGCCCCTAAACATGACCTAGAATGCCTTTCTTCGAATATTCTACCCTCCAGTTAGTACCTCTCTATGGCAACGGCTAACCTTAGTTAATGTATCTTGTTCACGGTCCAATAGTTTGGTACACAACAGAACGTACTATTTAGGCTATATATAAAACAACTCACAAATGTTACTTATGAAAGTACTATACACCAATTGTTATGTTCATTTGGATGATTTTTCTTATTTTTTACATTGGGCGCCATTTTATTGAAATGGTGCCTCTGGTCTTGTTTTTCCGATTGGGCGCCATTTTATTGTAACCTGCCTACCGCAAATCGGCGAGCTTCTTGTTGCGACAGTAACAATAAAAAAATTTATAAATTTCTTGTACACACCAAAAGATGCTCATAGTTACGGATGCTACTCAAATATAAAAGTGGTGAATCGATCGTGGATGTTCCTGATCGTTCTTACCATCCCCCCCCTTCGTCAATCGCTAAGAAAATCATGACAGCGATTCCCTTTTTTGGGTTTTACCCTCTATTGATCATTATTTTTGTTTTCTTCGTACAGCGCAGCAAATTGGCCCACCATTCCCATTAATTAATTAACACAACATATTTTCACAGATAATATTATTAATGCTCAATTATAAGTCTGCTTAACATACTTATCCGAACTATCGGCACAAAAATTAACAATAAACAATATTCAAAATTACTTCGAAAGTTTGACATGCAAGTGTCTTAATAATATAATTATTATAGTAAACTCGTAAACATATTTAATGAATTGAATCAATTTAAGTGAGTTGAAAATGTGATAATGTGTTTTAATTCTTTAAGTGTAAACTTTTTGGCCTAATACAACCTATGGGGTAATTTCTTTTATTTTCAGATTCAATTATTTTTCTTATATCGAGAACTCGCCTTTCGCTTCTTAATTTCCTGCCTCTCGCTTCAGACCTACTACTCCTTCCCTAGAGCTCTTCGTCGGGGAATGGTTTCTAGACAGAGATTAAGGAAGTAATATCCCCTTCACAACACAAAATCTACTTCATACGATTAGACCAAGGCTAGGCTTAAAAGGCAATAGTCGCATGGACTTATTAAAAAGTTACTGTTTTGAGGTTTCCCTTTAAAATATATTCGTTTAAATATTATGATATTACTTAAAATGTTTGGAAATATTGGTTAAAATGCTAGGAAACATGAATTAAAATATTACGAAATATGAATGATATTTATATCAACTTATATAACATAAATAATATATTAACGTATATAATATCAATAGGCTTATGCAAAAAATATATCTTTTACATGGCCGCAATCACATCGCGGATGATTCATCTTTGGCAGCTGGAGTCTTGAAGGTGGATAGCAGTTCGCAGATTTATTACACGTGCTTTTTATAGTGGCACGCACGCCTCGTGGTGTTTGAAGTTATTCAAAATCGGTGGTCAGGTTTCAACTCTAGCTTAGCACGAAAGCTTGAGGTCAGGGCTCATATGTCACGTTCGAGTTTTGGGATAATGGACAGCTTGGTGACAACCGCGACGCAGTTTGCTACCGTACCAATGCCTCGTAGGCGTTTCAAAGGTTATATGTTGGTCGTTTATTTGGAACTGTGTAGTTACCAAGACACCGTTTGATTGGGACGCACTTGGCGCGACTGTGTAGGAATGGTGGATGGTCTTGTACTAACTACGCTTGGGCTTACGGCTGTATTTGTGCCGATATAAAAACATGATTCGATACATACCGAACATAACCCCTCGCGTGCCTCGTGACTCGGATGTTTCGGCTGGCGTTGCAGATGTATTAAGGTCGTTGCTCCTGGACTCCAGGCTTAATGTCCAGGATTAGCGATGGCTTGCGTTCTTGAGTGATGCCTCCAGAAAAGCCAATCGTGTTTATTAGCTAGGCGTGCCAAGGCGTTGGTTCAGGCGTTGGCCTACGAGCTGGTTCCCTCTCTGATGGTTCCCTTGTCTTCTTTTCGCACTTTCTCTTTTCCTTTTTCCTTGTTTGCTCTCTATTTTCAATATTATTTTCAGTAACGCTGCTTTCTCTTTAATCTTTCTAATTTATTTTTTTTTATTCTTCGCTTGCCGCCTTTTTCTTTTTCTTTTCTCTCTGAACTTCCTCCACTTCTTTTTTCCCATTCACCTTCAATCCTCCTCTCGACGGTCTGTACAGAAATTTTAATATTTTCATATCTCTGTGACTGTCTTTGTATATTAATCGGTCGGCGGAATTAGTCGGTCACGTTACAATTTTTAATGAGCAATAAACAAAAATCTATGCGGTCTTTGGTTTATAGTATTCCATATGTTTAAATAAGATCATTCACAGTATTGTTGTATTTTTCACGCATGTCGACGCAACATGCACTGTAGATACGCCTGGTGCGCAACGTCGAAACACATTTAGGGCCGTTTGCATGACTTTCCTATATCTTTATCGCTCATATTTTTCAGGCGATATCCTAGCTTTCAATGTCACTACTGTTATTAAGCCTATAACCATATCGCCGAGTTCGGCGAGCCAATAAATTTATCGGAAACAAACAGAATTGAAATATTGTATTAAAATTTTATATGCAAACGTGCATATTATATTCATGGATTCGCTCGTATTTTTCTAAATTTTTTAAGTAACAGACAAAAAATCGATTTTTGAACGATAACTGGATTTATTACAATTGTGAAGTCGTGACATGCACTACTCAATTTTTTTCCACCAATAGCATATCTTGCCAATTCGTATTTTCTAATCTATTTCTAAGTCGTGAGAACGACCCTTAGTATTATTTGGTATAATGCGAAAAAATGCATTCGTCAATTTTATTGAATAGAAATTTAATTAAATTTCGATAAAATTTTTTATAGTTATATATAGCTTGCCTTAAAATGAGAGCAGATACTCATTCTACTGAATTCCTTTGATAGAGACACGTCCGTCCGACCGTCTGTTTGAACGAACAGATTATAAGAGATAGCGACTTTAAATTTAGATATTTAAAGTCTATATTTCCCTCTTGAGATAAATAATATTAAGAAAACATGCCAACCCCAATTTAAGCGGCAGTCCCACACAAACCTGCCCCCATTTTCAAGTTTTTGTATGAATATTTTTATGTTATTTTTATTTTTAATTGAATCAAATGTTTCATCAACTCTAATCAAATAGACCAAATATGTCCAGATCGGACCATTAAAGAATATAATCTACGGTTCATATAAGGAGCGTTAAACAAGGTACAGGATATTTCGAAATGCATCGCACTCGACTGCAAACTGGCTAGTTCATCAACAATTTCGTTACCCTCGATTGCCTTATGGAAAGGTACCCAACATATAGCAACTTTACAGCCGATTGCCAGTTGTTGGAGGATGTCACAACATCGAAGAACCAATTTCAGTTAATAGCCGCTTGGATATCTGAAATAATGGTTATTTTGGTCCCTTTTGAGACTTTTATCCAAAAGATGTCGGGCGCAGACCTCGATGGCGTGGACTTCAGATTGAAAAACTGTGGGCCAGACACCCATGGCAATAGAGATCCTTCGGGTCCGAAGACACCCGCAGCTGTGACCGTATCGGTAAGTGAACCATCAGTGAACCATCAGTGAACCAATTGAAATGGTGCCTCTGGTGTTGTTTTTCCGATTGGGCGCCATTTTATTGAAATGGTGCTTATGTTTTGTTGTTTTTCTAATTGGGAGCCATTTTATTGAAATGGTGCCTCTGGTTTTGTTTTTCCGATTGGGCGCCATTTTATTGGAATGGTGCCTATGTTTTGTTGTTAACCTGCCTACCGCAAATCTGCGTGCTTCTTGTTATCGGCCTTCGGCTAGTGCACAGTGTACCCTCAGGGCTGGGGACGACCTCCGATACCAACAAGCGACAGTAACAATAAAAAAATTTATAAATTTCTTGTACACACCAAAAGATGCTCATAGTTACGGATGCTACTCAAATATAAAAGTGGTGAATCGATCGTGGATGTTCCTGATCGTTCTTACCCTCCCCTCCCTTCGTCAATCGCTAAGAAAATCATGACAGCGATTCCCTTTTTTGGGTTTTACCCTCTATTGATCATTATTTTTGTTTTCTTCGTACAGCGCAGCAAATTGGCCCACCATTCCCATTGATTAATTCATATAACATATTTTAACAGATAATATTATTAATACTCAATTATAAGTTTGCTTAACATACTTATCCGAAGTATCGGTACAAAAATTAACAATAAACAATATTCAAGATTACTACGAAAGTTTGACATGCAAGTGTCTTAATAATATAATTATTATAATAAACTCGTAAACATATTTAATGAATTGACTGAATTTAAGTGAGTTGAAAATGTGTTAATGTGTTTCATTTCTTTAAGTGTAAACTTTTTGCCCTAACACAACTGTCGGAGGAGATCAATTAATTTATAAGTTAGAACTAAGTCATGTTAAATTACTATTGAAATATAATTATCTCATTATAAAACTCATTGTCATTGCACATCTCTAACTTCATATTTGCTTCCTACTCTTATAGAGAGTGAGAGATTAATATTTTGTTGTTGTTCTAACATTGTAATCATAGGCTAATCATAATAATTGTAACAGTTGAAATTTTAGTTGGAAAATAGAAGTGAATTAAAGCAGATCGCATTCGGCTGGTCATAGAAAAATAAAATTCGGCTACATTTCTATTTTTATGCACTCAGACAAGCTGAGTCCAAACATTTGGCGGCCGTGACAGGACGGTGCGGCCGTTCTGCAAAAAATAAATTAAATACTTCGTGTAAAGACGCAACTACTTTGGCCACGGGATTCTTACATCGCCTTGAAGAGTAGCTGCATTATGAACATAAATCGACTACAGGGAATTTATTGCTGCACAATCAAGTGTTACATCGAAAGCAACAACATAAAATTCATCATTCTAACGCTAGAAGAGATTTGTCGGAATAAGCATCATCTACATACATATATGTACGTATAATCATAAATGCCAACGTCGACGCTGCTACATACATATCTATGCAGACAGTGGAATTTGGGCAACAACAAATCGTACATCGGAACCGTTACTCAAAACCGTAAGCTTGACCAACATTCGATTTAAAAAAAAAAACAGTATACATATTTTACATATTTATTAAAATATATAACATTTGATGAACCATTCGCTCGCAATGTTAATCATTTCTTCGTTATTACTTTTGATTGAGTGAGCACAATCGAAAGCACTCAACATTAATATCACGTTCTCTCTCACAATTGAATTTTTTCCTCTCGTCCACTCGCCACACTTATTCTACGTTCGGTTATTTTCGCTGTTGCTAACATGAGCTCAGCGGAGACAAAGCAGCATTTGGCTGCATACATACAACAACGTTCGACTATGTTAAGAAACATAATTAACATTAAAGCTCGCGTTGAAGCTGATAAATCTAACAGTGATTTAGCAGCGTTAGAATGCCGTTCTGAAATTTTAGATTCTTATTTTGAACAAATATGCAGAGTACAGACAGGCATCGAGAAGTTGATTCAAGTGATAATCAACGTGAATAAATTGAAGACATTTTTGTCGCAGCAAAGGCTGCAATACAGAAACTCACGCAAGCTTGAAAGAAGGAAAAATTGGATGAAGCTAGTTTTTTGAATACTACAAGTATCAGTGGACACTACAATCGTCTGCCTTCGCTAGAGTTGCCGAAATTTGTTGGCAAGTTCGGCGACTGCAAGCGCTTCATACCAGCATTTATCCATTTAGTGGATGAAGATCATACTATCTCAACACTTGATAAGTTTAACTATTTGATGACATGCCTGTCAGGTGCTGTATTAAGCGTTGTGTCTTCGTTTGAATGTGATAGAAGAAAACTATCCAAAGGCGCTACAACAGCTTAAAGATCGGTATGACAAAAAGATTTTTACTTTTTAATGAATATATATCTAGTTTATTTGATATTCCTAGTATGCCAAAGGCTGATGCAGTATCACTTCGTACCATTTTAGACAAGATTTCCGCATTGCGAGCATCTCTACTGTCTTTAGGCTCTGAAGCAAATCTAATGAATGCAATTTTAATTCATTTAATTATGCCAAAGGTTGACACAGGCACTAAACAGGCCTACGATCGCGCGCAGGATTACGAAGTGCTGGTAAGGTTGTTATAAAACACTGAGTCGTCATTGCGAGTATTTAGAAAGCAGTTCTCTCCTCCAGCACACATGGAGGAGAGAAACCAAAAGTTGAGAAACAAAGGGACACTAGCAAAAGGGTGTTCTTAGCTACTCAAGGTAATTGTCCAAAATTTTCTGCTTCGGATCATTTCGTCGGATCATGTTCATCATTCACATCATTGAGTGTTTCTTAAAGATTTCAATTCGTAAAACAATCGTCACTTTGCTTAAACTGTTTGCGCAAGAGCCACAGGCCAGCTCAATGCCTATCAAAATCTCTTTGTCGTGTATGTCAAGGTCTTCATCACACGACTCTTCATCGGTTTACGGATTCCGAGCAAGTTATACCAGCAAGAGTACATGCGAAGGTGTCAAATCAAGATCATCAATCGCATACTTCAAGAAATCATGCTGTTTCATTGCTGTCACGTTATTCGCGTCGTGCACTTACACCTACGGCAATTGTTCTCATTCAGGACAAATATGGCTCATATCAGTCCGCACCTGCATCGCTTGACTCCGGCTCGGAAATTAACTTTATTGCTGAAGAACTGGCTAAGCGGTTACAATTACCACTTCAGCGACAAAATTATAAAATTGCAGGCATCGCAGATGTGCGAACGCGTATGAAGTTTTCTGTCACTACGACTATTCGATCAAGATTATCTAGTGATGCGCGGAAATTAAATTTCGTTGTAACAAAATCAATTTCGCTCAGACAACCTGAAAAATGTATTAACACCTCCGGGTGGAAAATTGACAAAATTGAGTTGGCTGATCCTGAGTTCTTTAAGCAACACAAAATAGATTTGCTGATTAGTACGCAAGAGTTTTTTGACTTGCTAACAGGAGGCAAAAGTGCACTAGGCCTTGGCCTTCCGTGCCTACTCAATACATCACTCGGTTGGATTATTGGTGGCAAAATTGATGATGGCATTCGAACCAATACATTTAAATGCAACATGGCATGGCTTGGATAATGCATTAAAGCGATTTTGGGAAATCGAGGACTTCAACAATATAAATAGTAATTCTCACGCTCATTCTGAGGAGGTGCAGTTGTGTGAAGCACATTTCGCAAAACACACCAAGATACTTTACAGTGGACGGGTTCAAGTGCGCTTGCCATTAAAGCAACCGCCAGAGAAACTTGGCAGTTCACTCGAAGGTGCCAAATGTCGTTTCCTACACACCACTTATACTGTTATATAAAACTTTCATGGATGAATATTTGCAGCTTAATCACATGGAACCAATATCTGAATTCGATGTCACAAAGCCGCATTACCCCATCACTCTGTAATGCGCCCCCAAAGTACTACGACAAAACTACGCGTAGTTTTCGATGCGTCAGCAAAAACGTCATCACAACATTCTCTTAATGATATTTTAATGGTTGGACCTACAATTCAACAAAATCTTATACATACATTGTTATCGGTTCGGTTTCACAGATATGCATTAACTGCTGACATTTCTAAAATGTATAGGCAATTTATGGTCGATCCACAAGATCGAATCTATCGTCTTATACTTTTGAGAGCATCTATTAACGACCCTTTGCAATTATTTCAGTTAAATACTGTTACATACGGGATGTCTTGTACACCATTTTTAGCCATTCGCAGCTTGAAGTTCATCGCAGACCAGTACAAGCATGAATTTCCTACCGTAGCTCTGACTTTACAAGCGGACAAGAGAACATGTATGCTGACCGGCGCAGACTGTGTGGCAGAGCTACAGCACAACACTTCAGAAGTATGTAAAATATTGTCAAAGGCTGGATTAGAACTTGGTAAATGGAATGTAAGTTACTTAACAGATTCTGATGCACAATTTAACTTTAAATTAGATGACCAAGACATTGCCAAAGCGCTTGGAATGTCATGGAAACCAAAGACAGATTATTTCTGTTTTCACTACGAATTACCTACAAGTCAATGTGCTACAAAACGATTTGTAGTATCAGTCGTTGCGCGCCTTTATGATCTACTTGGATTATTGAGTTCTGTAATAATACGCTGCAAAATCTTTGTACAGACATTATGGATGCATCGTCTCGACTGGGACGATCCTTTATCTTCGGAGTTACAAATTCAATGGACTCTAATTGAATCAGATTTACAACATTTAAATTGTATTGAAATACCCAGATACATACACACATCAACACGTTATGCCTGTGAAGTCCACGGATTTGCGGATGCATCGCAGAAAGCATATGGCTGTTGCATATACTTGCGCGGAGTCATAAATGGAGCATTCATAACCACACTTGTCATGGCTAAATCGAAAGTTGCACCGATTAAGCTGCATTCTTACTAAGTCAAACCTGGCAAAAAATTAAACATAAATTTACTAAATTTACTAATTCGTTCTTCTTTTCAACTCAACTGTTTCGTAGCAAATCGCATCTCTGAGATCCAAATCAATTCTGCTGATATAAAATGGAAGCATGTGCCAGGGCAAGAAAACCCAGCAGATATCGTGTCGCGTGGCTGTCAGGCAATCGATTTGTTGAATACTATGTGGTTTACTGGACCAGAGTTTCTTGAACTACACGCATCTAAATGGCCAAAACCATCGTTAAATGCGAATTTCAGCGAAGTGGAGCTAGAAAAACGCAAAGCAACAGTCCTGAAGTGTAGCGATAGTGGCACCGAGGGAAACATTGTCGAGGAAATCATAAGTCGTATATCGTCGTATCGTCGAATTCTACGGGTCATTGCCTACGTGTTGCGAGTATTTAACAAAATTCCTGTCGATAGAAAGTTAACAGTCGAAAGGATAATGCACATTTCTTCAATAGAACTAGCTAAATCCTTTATTTTCATTGTATCTTCTTTTGCTAAGGAAATTTCATTGCTGAAAGCACACAAGGTGCTTAAACCAGATTTACAAAAATTGACACCATTTTTAACTGAAGCGGAACTAGCCAGTAAAAATGTTACGGTCATCCGTGTTGGAGGACGATTGACTCACGCGCCCATTTCTTTTGATCCGAAGTTTCCAGCATTACTTCCGAAGGAACACCTATTTACATGGAGATTCGTCGAGCATCTGCACATAAGTCACATGCATGGTGGCCCAAAGGCACTTATTGCGTTACTTCGACTACAAATATGCGTTATAAACGCATGAGTAATCGCAAGAAAGGTAGTCAGACGTTGCACTCACTGCTTTCACTATAAACCTCGTCTTCAACAGCAAATAATGGGTTCGCTACCAGCCGACCTTGTGTCGAATAGGCCATTTTTAGTATCCGGTGTAAACCTATGTGGACCATTTCTTACATCTTATCGTATCCGCAGTAAGGTTCCTTACAAGACGTATCTAGCAGTATTCATATGCTTCTCGTCGAAGGCGGTACTTGAAGAACTCATATCCGATTTATCGACTAATATGTTTATTCTTTGCTTAAGCGCTTCATCGCCCGAAGAGGTGTACCACAGCGAATATACTGCGACAACGCAACAAATTTTGTTGGCGCTGCCTCACATATTGATGACTGGAAGCGACAGTCACTCATGGCACTACCAGAGCCAGAGGTCAATGACAATAAAATGTCATATCTGACGCGTTGGTAACGAATTACTTACTTAAAGCAGCGACTCTGGGACCTGTGGAGGCGTGGCTATCTTCACACATTACAATCGCACTCCAAATGGCTTACCACAGAATCTAACATAGTACCGGGTCAACTTGTAATCATCCACGATGACAACACATTTTCTCAGCAGTGGTTCCTAGGTCGCATTACAAATACTTGAGCAGGAGAAGACGGACAAGTTCGTGTTGTCGACATAAAAACCTCATAGGGCATGCTGCGTCGACCAATACGAAAGATCGCGCCACTTCCAATAGAAACTAGTAATTGAAAGCTACTAGGGTCCTTTCAACGGGCGGAGTATGTTGGAGGAGATCAATTAATTTATAAGTTAGAACTAAGTCATGTTAAATTACTATTGAATTATATGTATCACATTATAAAACTCATTGTCATTGCATATCTCTAAATTCATATTTGCTTCCTACTCTTAAAGAGAGTGAGAGATTAATATTTTGTTGTTGTTCTAACATTGTAATCATAGGCTAATCATAATTATTGTAACAGTTGCAATTTTAGTTGGAAAATATAAATTCGGCTACATTTCTATTTTTATGCACTCAGACAAGCTGAGTCCAAACAACAACCTATGGGGTAATTTCTTTTATTTTCAGATTTAATTATTTTTATTATATCGAGGACTCGCCTTTCGCTTCTTAATTTCCTGCCTCTCACTTCAGACCTACTGTTCCTTCCCTAGAGCTCTTCGCGGGGGAATGGTTTCTCGACAGTTAGAGATTAAGGAAGTAATATCCCCTTCACAACACAAAATCTACGCATGGACTTATTAAAAAGTTACTGTTTTGAAGTTTCCATTTAAAAGATATTAGTTTAAATATTATGATATTACTTTAAATGTTTAGAAATATTGGTTTAAATGCTAGGAAACATGAATTAAAATATTACGAAATATGAATGATATTTATATCAACTTATATAACGTAAATAATATTTTAACGTATATAATATCAATAGGTTTATGCAAAAAATTTCTCTTTTAGCAGTTCGCACAGCTTGGTGACAACCGCGGCGCAGTTTGCTACCGTACCGGTGCCGATTGCACCAATGCCTCGTGGGCGTTTCAAAGGTTATATGTTGGTCGTTTATTTGGAACTGTGTAGTTAGCAAGACACCGTTTGATTGGGACGCACTTGGCGCGACTGTGTAGGGATGGTGGATGGTCTTGTACTAACTACGCTTGGGCTTACGGCTGTATTTGTGCCGATATAAAAACATGATTCGATACATACCGAACATAACCCCTCGCGTGCCTCGTGACTCGGATGTTTCGGCTGGCGTTGCAGATGTATTAAGGTCGTTGCTCCTGGACTCCAGGCTTAATGTCCAGGATTAGCGATGGCTTGCGTTCTTGAGTGATGCCTCCAGAAAAGCCAATCGTGTTTATTAGCTAGGCGTGCCAAGGCGTTGTCTTCTTTTCGCACTTTCTCTTTTCTTTTTTCCTTGTTTGCTCTCTATTTTCAATATTATTTTCAGTTACGCTGCTTTCTCTTTAATCTTTCTAATTTATTTTTCAGCGCGTCGCTTTTTTTTTATTCCTCGCTTGCCGCCTTTTTCTTTTCTCTATGAACTTCCTCCACTTCTTTTTTCCCATTCACCTTCAATCCTCCTCTCGACGGTCTGTACAGAAATTTTTATATTTTCATATCCCTGTGACTGTCTTTGTATATTAATCGGTCGGCGGAATTAGTCGGTCACGTTACAATTTTTAATGAGCAATAAACAAAAATCTATGCGGTCGTTGGTTTATAGTATTCCATATGTTTAAATAAGATCATTCACAGTAGTGTTGTATTTTTCACGCATGTCGACGCAACATGCACTGTAGATACGCCTACGTGTAGATGCGCAACGTCGAAACACATTTAGGGCCGTTTGCATGACTTGCCTATATCTTTATCGCTCATATTTTTCAGGCGATATCCTAGTTTTCAATGTCACTACTGTTATTAAACCTATAACCGTATCGCCGAGTTCGGCGAGCCTTAAAATTTATCAGAAACAAACAAAATTGAAATATTGTATTAAAATTTTAAATGCATACGTGCATATTATATTCATAGATTCTAATTTATAGTTTTTATGCGTTTACATTTGTACACATGAATGTCCACCTGTTGAGCATATAATACTTGGCCGATAAATAAAACAAAAGTAACCGATTTCAGACGAAAACAATCGAAATTTTTTAAGTAATATACTGCAGGGCTACTGTAACTGGATTTATTACAATTGTGAAGTCGTGACATGCACTACTCAATTTGTTTCCGCCAAAAGCATATCTCGCCAATTCGTATTTTCTAATCTATTTCTAAGTCGTGAGAACGACCCTTAGTATTATTTGGTATAATGCGAAAAAATGCATTCGACAATTTTATTGAATAGAAATTTAATTAATTTTCGATAAAAATTTGTATAGTTTTTAATAACTTCGCCATTTGACAAACGATTTCGCTAAAGCTTGGCTTAAAATGAGAGCAGATACTCATTCTACTGAATTCCTTTGATAGAGACACGTCCGTCCGGCCGTCTGTTTGAACGAACAGATTATAAGAGATAGTGACTTTAAATTTAGATATTTAATAATTGCCCACATATGTCCCACATATGTCCAGATCGGACCACTAAAGAATATAATCTACGATTCATATGAGGAGCCTTAAACAGGGTACAGGATGTTTCGAAATACATCACACTCGACTGCAGGTATTATCAGTTTGTCTGAAAGTTTGTAACGCATCGTAGACCCTATATTCGTCTGTTCATTTGTTAGTTGTTGCGCATTTTTTAAACTACTAAACTACTTTGTGTCCAGATAATATTTCAGTTGCTTACTAATATACAGTTTGGTATGGTTACATTTTGTATTTAGTGATTACATATTAGTGTTTAAACTTTTATAATTGTTCTTGTAGTTTTTATTTCTTTAAGATTTGATTAAGTTGTATACCATTGGATTAGGTCTGTGGAGGATACGAAACTTCTCTCCCCTTTGACAAAAGATTTTTCTGAATCGTATTAAAATTAGTTTTAATTTCAATGTTTTTTTTACTTCTGCTATAAATGATTATAATTATTATTATTACAAAACGAAATATAGTCAAAGATAACCATAACCAGTGCGTGACGTAGTGTCTGGGCCGGAGCCGCATGACAAGCAAGTGGTCACAACGAAACAGGCTCGATCAGCCAGTAACGCTGCCTAAGACTCAGTGTCAGAGCTAGAACGTTTGAGGGCTATCCTAACGTAAACGGGCACTGCGACATAAGGTGTTGTCTTTTGTACCCTAGCCCGGATATGGATAAGTTAATTTATCTAGGATCTTCTGCGTCTCTCTAATGAAACGGAGAATGTTCTTAGACGAGGTGTTTCTGATCTCATCAGATGTAATAAAAGGTATGTACAATTCTAAACTCGGCCAAGGCCGGGCTATCGCATAGCAGATGTAAACTAGTTTCGTCATCCTCAATACAAAGTCTGCACTGTGGTTCTGAGGAGAGACCTTGTTTATTTAAGAGATATCTCAGTGGATAATGGCCGGTGAGGTAGCCCAACAGAAACCCCAGGTCAGATCTATTAAGATATGCGTTGGTTTTATGGTATATAGGACGGGTTAGTAGCATGACCTGCCGTAGACCATGATATTGTATCCAGTACCAGGAGGCAGTGCGTTTAAACCGATCTTCTATGAAAGATTTTGACTTAGCCCAGCTAAGCCCGCAAAAAGGGTCTGGTCCTGTGAAAGAAGTTGCCGAACCAGTCCTGACTAGTTCATCAGAAATTTCGTTACCCTCGATTCCCTTATGGCCAGGTACCCAACAAATAGCGAATTTACAGCCGATTGCCAGTTGTTGGAGGATGTCGTAACATCGAAGAACCAGTTTCAGTTTAATAGCCGCTTGGCTATCTGAAAAAATCGTTATATTGGCCCCTTTTGGGTTTTTATTCAAAAGATTTCGGGTGCAGACCTCGATGGCGTGGACCTCAGATTGAAAAACCGTGGGCCAGACACCCATGGCAATAGAGATCCTTCGGTCCGTATCGGTAAGTGAACCATCAGTGAACCAATTGATCGTAGATGGTCCAGTATCAGGGCTGCCCCCCTCCCAATCTGATCGACTGGGAAAAAGAACTGAGAAGCGTCTGCCGAAGCGCAGTTCCGTGGACAAACAATCTGAAACTATGCCAGGGATAAGTTTAAGGATACTAGAGTGACCCAGTTCACCTAGTGTCCGACTGTCTACAGTCTGAAGTCTCAGAGCCTCTAATGCTGCTGAGAACTGAATAAAAATGTGCAGCGGAGGTGGGACATGTTCGCATGGCGCCCGACATGCTCATGCAAGTAAGCCGTTGCAGTTTGACGCACTGCCTTATTGCACATGTCTGCAGCAGTTTAGGCCACCATACAAGGGCGGCGTAAGTTACTATAGGTCTCACCATTGAAGTATAGATCAACAGGATCATCTTTGGCGAGAGACCCCACTTTCGGCCAAAAATGGTTTTGCAGGACCATAAAGCCATTGTTGCCCTGTTGAGGACATTTTTGAGGTGGGTGTTCCAATTCAGTTTTTTGTCAAGGGTGACTCCCAAGAATTTTACCTCATCGGAAAGACTCAAAAGAGAGTTTCGGATGTACCCTGGATCCAGATCCAGATCCAGGGTACCAAGACCGCTTTTTGTGGGTTAATCCTGAGGCCCTCCTTGGCACAGTAGGTGGTCACAGTCCGAAGATCTGAACACATTATGTTCGAGACCGTATCCCCAAATCTCCCTGAGCTCGTCTATCTCCTCCTTGAGGACACCCCTTGATCGCCCTGATGCTGACAGTCACAGTACCAAGAGAAGAAGATATGTCACGTTGATTTAACATGGCTTCAACACAGGCAATGGTGAGGCTATCTCTGCGTAAGTGCTCGAGTGATGGAGCCATAGCCCGTATTATAGAATGCATCAAGAAAAGCACTTAGCGCTATTTCTTTTGAACGAAGGGTTCTTTCGATCGTACCGACCAGATTATGCAGTGCGCCTACCGTTGATTTACCCTTCATATAGGCGAATTGGTGTTCATAATGGGAGTTTGAAATGATGAATTATTGCCTAATGTGGTGATCAACTGCACTGACGTATAAGCTTGTTATACTCGGTTAGGGATGACCTATATTCATCCCACCTACCGAATCTTTTCGCACGCTTGAAAAGCTTCCTAAAAGCTTCTGTCGCATCGCCGCTAACTTATCAGTCCACCATGGAACATTCTGTTTCATGCGGACTGGAGGTGTAGCAGTGCTATCGTGGTACGAGCTCAGTAAAATCTCGTTTAGCAGGTCCGCTGCCAGCTCCAGCTCACAAGTTGAGCTAATGCTGCGAGGGACTCCGCCAACTTTAGATGCTACGATCTCGTTGTACGATTGCCAGTTTGTTTTCCTAGGAAGGTAGACCTTACAGAGAATATCAGAGGCCCCCGCAATTTCAAAGCGAATATGTTGGTCTGAGAGAGACACTTCGTTTGAAACTCGCCAATTCTAAACGAAGTTCATAACCCCTCTACTAGTTAGAGTGAGATCTAGAACCTCTTGCCTAACTAAATGTAGGTTTACAACCTATATTTGCAAATTCGAGCTGGGATCTCATTAAATAATTTAAGTGGTACTCACCTCTCTGGTTGGTGTCATTGCTTCCCCAGACGATGTGATGTGCATTAGCATTACAGCCAACAATGATCTGCCTGTTGTGGATGCGACAGTGCTCCTCTGCTCGTTGACGGTGCAATGTCGACAAAAGTTTCAGTTAAGGAAAACAGAAACCAGTCCTAAAAGATGATAATGAAGTCAATTCTATGTTCGTGCAGCCTAAAGTAGTAATACCTACTAATAATTCTTACCTGAGTACTGTACCTTATAAAACCTGTGATAATATGTTTAGATTTGGCTGTGTAAGTGAGAGTGATGTGGTAGAGTCGATTCTTAAAATTAAATCGAATGATATTGGTATTGACGACGTACATCCTAGATTCCTAAAAATACTTTTGCCATATGAATTGCCTTACATTACGTATATGTTTAACACAGCTCTAACCACTTCTACCTTTCCCGGGAATTGGAAAGCGGCTAAGGTTATCCCCATACCGAAGATAAAAAGTGATTATAGGCAAAAATAAATCTTAAGTTTTCTATCAAAAGTATTTGAACGATTGACAAAGAAAATGGCTCATTTTTTGATCACAATTCGCTTCTAAACAATAAACAATATGGGCTTAGAAGGAGTAGAAGCTGTACAACTGCACTATTAAATGATGACATTCGAATTGAGTTGGATAAAAACAAAGTAGTAGTTGACTACAGTCAAGCGTTCGACACTGTTAATTATGATATTCTTTGTGCTAAACTCGGGATCCAATTTAATTTTTCATATACATCAATAACGCTTCTTCGCTCGTATCTGAGTCATACACGACAGACTGTTGTTACTCATATAGCCATGTCATCGTTTTTACTAACAAATTGTGGCGTCCCTCAAGGATCCGTACTTGGTCCCTTATTGTTTTCCATATATGTTAACGATGAACCGTCCGTCTTGTCTAATTGTGAAGTCCATATGTATGCTGATGATGTCCAAATGCATGTTAGATGTCCTTTGGAGCTAATAGATGAAGATGTTTTAAACCTAGTTCAGTTCTCACTGAACACTCCCTCAGTGCGGTCTATTTCTACGTGCGCGCTTATTTAAAGTTTTAAAAAAAAAATTTTAATTTTCTAAAATATTTCTTACAATATTGTTTAAAGTTGTACTTTTTAATTTGCAATATAAAAATCGCGTTAATAGTGATATCATTCATTGTTTAAGTTCAAATATTGTTTTTCTTTGTTTTAATTATTTACTGCAAGCGTCTATTATTTCTTTACGGTTTCTCCGTTTGTTTGTTTACGTTCTTCTCGCTAAACAGACAAACAGATAAACATACTAACATACTTGTAGTTTTCTTATTGTTCTTTTAAATTTTTTGAGTTCTGCGAGCGTAATAGTGGTACTCTTTCTGCTCTAATTTCATTTTAACTTTTTTTTTTTTTGTTTTAAGTTAACGCACGAATATTGCGTTTGACTTGGCCGAACTCGCACAAAGCAAGTAATAACGCCACTTCAGTTATATGTGGGTGTACCACCGAAGTCTGGATTAGAGCCTAAGGTATAAGTAGTTTAGATGTCGACTGCAATGAGTCTTATGAATTGAATAATATGATTGTAGGCAGCTGCTGTTTCGTGTTGAAAAAAATCGTAAACGTTTGTGTATCTTTTCAGTGTTGTGAAGTTGTTTCTGACACTGTTGTGGCGCGAGCATTTAAAAATAATATGTGAAGCGTCTTCAATTTCGTTGCAGGATTGGCACACATTGGAGTTGACAATATGCATTTTATAAAGCGTGGCCTTGGTGAAAGTGTGATTTGTGAGGAGTCTGTTGATTAGTTTAACTTCGCTAGGGCAGAGATTGTGTGAAGTGGTTTGAAACCAAGGTTTGTTGATGACATGAGGGAATAGTTTGCAGTATGAGTAATCGTGCTCTTGAACAAAATCATTATATTGTCGTTTCCATTGATCCCACAGTTTATCATAGATGAGGCGGATTGCATCTCTAATGGTCCACTTTATGTACCTATAGTTATTGGAGGTAAATGCCTCTTTAGCTGCCAAGTCTACTCGTTCATTTTGCTTGATGTTAGCATGACTAGGCACATAGTGCAGTTCAACATTGGTAATAGTGTTGACAGCAATTTTTGTTAAAATGTTTGCCGCAAAGTAATTGTCTGGCGATTTCTTGATGATGTTTCTTATTGCGTTTTTGCTATCCGTAACAATAGCAATCTTCGACAACTTGGATTCTATAGCGAAATCGATGGCGATTTCGATGGCCATTAACTCCGCTGTTAAGGAGGAGACGTTTTTGTCTGTGTATATGCTTTTGATGATATTGATGTCTTCATAATAAAAGGCTGCGCCTGCTTTATTGTCTTTAATTGAACCGTCAGTGAATAGTAGCTTGAAATTCTCTTGGGAAATAATATGATATAAGACTCGACCGGAGTGGACTTTATCAGGCCAAGTGCCCTTCTTAAATGGGAGTTGCATGCAGTGTGAAATTTCCTTGAGACAGATTTTGACGTGTTTGCAAAGGAAGAACAAGCGTACTCAAGCTTAGATCTGGCAAAAGCTTTAAATAAAGTCAGCGCCCTTTTTGGGCAAATTCCGAAACGGCATCCACTCAAGATTTTTAGAAATATACAAGTTCCATTAGTTTCGGAAATGACTCTTTCTACGTGAGTTAAAGACGAATTGTTGCTTCTCAGAGTACGGCCCAGAAAATTTAGTGAGTCCACCTCCTCAATCATGGTAGATTGCAGCGATATATTAAGGATTTTTCTTCTTCTGCTGAAATGTATTAACTTTGATTTTGAGGGGTTTATTGATAGGTTAAGCCTATTACAGCTATTCCAGAAAGCATCCATCACATTTGACAAATAACTTCTTGCTTCCTTAAAGATTTTGTGAAAACAGAGAATAAAAAAATCATCTGCATACTGAAAAAGTATACAAACAGCGCTATTGATTTTGTGCAGGTCAGCTGTGTATAAATTGAAAAGCACCGGGCTCAAGCCGCTTCCTTGGCAAAGGCCCTTGTCAACCAGAATTTCCGCATCATCCATGATTAAAGTGCGTCTGCTGAGAAATGAGTGTATCCATGAGACAACCCATTTGTTAAAACTCTTTGTTAATAAGATTTTGGAAAGGATGTTTATATCCGTGGCATCAAAAGCCATACTTATGTCCAGACATGCACCAACTACCTCGAAGCCGTCTGCTTTCAAGTCGTAGATTTTGTTGATCAGATCGTTCAGGCAAATTGTTGTTGATAGACCTCTTCTAAAGGCGTAAGACCTTTCCGGCAATAAATTAAATTTCTCTATGTGATCATCCATGTAGATCTTGATCATACCCTCAATTAATTTCAGGCAAACGCTAAGCAGGCTTATCGGACGGTAGCTAGAGGTAAGCGCAAGATCCTTTCCCTTTTTAGGAATCGGTACAACCTTTATTTTTCTCCAAACCTCAGGAAATGTACCTGACGTCCAAGTGTCATTAATCAGTTTGAATAATGCTTTCTTTTCCACGTCCGGTAGGAGCATTATCATTTTATAAGATATTCCGTCACAGCCCTTTGCAGAGTTGGGGTTACGTGTTGAAAGAAAATGGCAGAAATCGTTGTAGTCGAATAGAAACTGATTGTCCACATTGCAAACAAGTTTGGAGATGTCTGGAGTTATGTGATTAGGGGTTGCCGGAACTTGGGATATTTGCTTCAAGAAATTTATTTTCTGATCAGAAGACCAAGAAATATTAGTTTTTTTAATTTGTTTATATTTTTTTACACAAGAAATTTTTCTCCACATGTCTTTTATGCCGTTCGGATTTGTTATGTCCTTTAGCAGGTTCTCAAAATTTTGTTTTTTGAGTTGTTTAATATTTTTGTGTAAAAGGGAGTTAGCTAAGAATACTGCCCGCGCATCTTCAATACTCTTGGTCCGATGAAATTTTTGTCGAGCGGCGTTTCTTCTACGAAACAGTCTATCAGTCTCGGAGTTCCACCATTTTAGAGGAATGTAGCTATTGTTGGCATCCAAACGAATTGTATTGCGTTTGATTATATGATTAATATTTTCGTTGAATTCTTCTAAGCTATTATTGATTGTAATCTTTGATACATCCCGTAGAATGGCCGACATGCACAGCTTAGATTTTTTAAAAGCCAATTTAAAGTTTGTAAAGAGATCTAAGAGCACTGGAAGGTGATTGCTATTTGTAATTTTGGATTTTTTAACAGACCACTCAAAGGCAAAATTATTGGAATTGGAGAAGGTTACATCAATTGCAGAACCGCTGCCAGAGCGATGAAGAAAAGTATTGGAGCCGTTGTTTAGGCAAAGGAAACCGGTGTCAAGCATAATGTTTTCCAAGATACTTCCCTTTCTGTCAGTCGATTCATTACCCCACAGTACAGATTTGGCATTAAGATCACCTCCTATAATCGATACGCCGGATGTGTTCTTAGCAGTTTTAAAGATGCTGTTACAGACCTTTTCGAAAATATTTAGGTTTATATTGGGAGCACAGTAGGCACTAAAAAGATTCAAATTCTGTTTTAGGTTTAGCGTCGCAATGCCGATAGCTTCACAATCAGAGTTTAATTTTATTATTTTGAATTTGATATTTTTTCTTATATACAGGCCAACTCCTCCGTAACCGTCACTGCGAGCTTTGCCAACAAAGTTGTAGTTAGCAAGACTACAGTGCGCGTTATTGAGGATCCACAATTCTGAGAGTAAGGCTATATCTACGTTATTGTTGTATAGGAATAAATCTAAAAGAGCTTTATTGTTGTGGTGATTCAAACTTTGTATATTATATTGTAGAATAATCATTGTTTATGGATGAGTTAATTTTTTCAATGTCATCAACTATGTTTTCTTTATTTATCTTGTTTTTGATTCCCTGTAAGACTAATCTCACGGCAGGGGGCAGAGCATCATTGTTCCAGTCGGCAAGTATTTTGGTGATTTCCTTGTTCACGTCGTTTAACATGTTCTCATGTCTACTATTGTCAGCACTTATTTTGTGAGTCTGTGCCAGAATGACACCTTCATTTCTTACTGACTCCCCGTTGCGGTAAGATTGGTTAAGTATATAACGTTCATTATTTAAAACCTCTTTGTAGGCAGCTGAAGTGGCAGCGATGTTTCTTAGTTCGTTAAGCCTGTTTTGGTTTGGTCTGGTTTGACGCACTGCACTAGCATAAGATTGAATGGCGTGAATTTCACTAGCCGCTTCATTAGTGTTGTTCAAAATTTTAACATTATTTTTCTTCCCGTTGAGGATTGGAAAGTCGCTATCATTTTCTTCAAGAATCGCAAATCTGTTAAAAAGAACGGGATACATTTTTTTAACCTCGTTTCTAGTGAGATTTTGTAAGGTCATGGCTTTTTGGATGGCAAAAGCTTTTTTCCTAGCTGGGCATTCCAGAGCCGTTGAAAGATGCTGTTCTTTGCAGTTGGCACATTTTACTGTGCTGCAGATGCTCTTTTCCTCGTGTGTATCACCACATTTCTTGCATTTCTGCAACTTATCTTTGCACTGAAGGGCAAAGTGGCCAAATCTGAAACATTTATAACACTGATTAAAGTAAATGAAGGGTTTCACCGTACGTTTGGTGTTGTAAAAGCTTATTTCTGAGGGTAATGACAGCCCTTTAAAACTGATCTTTACTCATTTTAACTTTTATTAATTTTTTTGTATAGCATACTTTTTGGCACCAATAATTAATTCCTTTTGGTTCGGTTTTATACTAAATTTTCAATGGCTTGTTCTGTTCCTCGCTGCCAATTTAAAATCAAGGCTTGTACTGACCAAAACGTTGCTTGTTGGTTATGCGAAAATGTTACAACTTGAAAAATCGTTCAATGATTTTAAATGTTTAAATGCTTCTCCTAAACGGAAAAAAAGAAATTCTCCGAAGTCAAAGCCTTCGCCCATACGTGTTACACAGGATGAACCTGTAACTCCAAATGTTCCAATTATGGCCCCAGTATTTTTAACACCGTTTGATGGAAAAAGATTCTACGGTTTCTGCCACTCCGTTTTTAGAACCTTCTGTGAAGTCGACCAATGGAAATTGACACCAATAAAACATCGCCCGATCTCAACTTCGAATCGTCAACTACCTCAGTAAAAGAATTATATGTGACAAAATATGTTTGCTCTTCTTTGCGTTTTAGGTAACTGTGCTTTGTTTCTGAGAATGCAGTTTATTTTGGTGATCTCTTGTTATGTATACACAACTATGATTTCGCCATTCTCTTCATATTCGGTTTACCGTTAGTTAAAAAAGTAAGCGTTCCTTTGGCATTTGGTTATAAACAAGTATATGTGCCATTTACATTTCGCTGACTGCCTTTTCTCGATAGTTGATTTAAAAAGGTTTAATTGTAAGAATTTTGTTTTAAATTAAAACGTGCGTATACGTATATGTTATAAACTGCGTTAGCTTACATTTTTGTGTATTAGGGAGTACAAAATGCCTCGTGGGTCTAGCCTTTCGGAGCATGAGCAAGGATTGATCATTGGAATGCATGAAAGCGGTTCCAGAAATATTGAAATCGCTAGGAGACTCAATCGTCATAAAAATACAAAATGTAATTTCCTTAAAAATCCAAGTGTATATGGAACAACACCACGCAGTGGACGGAAAACCGTTATTGACACCCGATGCAAACGTCAAATCCACCGACTTGCAGCCGTGGATTCAATGAGCAGTGGACAGATTAAGGCTAAATTGAGACTCAATGTAACAAGGAGTAGAATTATTCAAATAATCCATGAAAATTAAACATACCACTATTGTATCTAAATTACTATGGTACCTAAACCTAGCCTTTTACCTCGCCACATTAAGGCGCTGGCCCATCTTCTACACAAAATCAATCTTCTAAAAAAGAGAATATCCTGACCGTATTTGCCCCGCGTAAATCTGTATTTCTATCACGTCTTGCTTCTGATACTACTGAAGATAATATAAAATCATATATTAATTCTTCTCTTAAGTGCTCCAATAACATATCTGTTTCTAAATTTGACTTCTCCTACTCGCGTTCGATCTCCTCTTAAGGAAATTGTTCCTGTGCCTATTTTCGACACCATTCTATCTTCCAATTTCTGGCCTGCTGGTAATGTTGTGCACGTCTATAAAAGTAAACGTACCCCTGTACAGAATCCTGTTGAGTTGCCCTCTGTTCCAACTTCTGTGCCAAAAAACTAAGTTCCACTTCTTTCCTAATTCATTCTCAAAATGTGAGAGGGTTAAGAACTAAGCTTAGTAATGTTGATCTTAATAGTTTTTCTTTTACTGCTGACATAATTGTTTTTAGTGAAACTTTGCTTCAACCACACATACTCAATAATGAGCTATTTAATGATAATTTTGTTACATGTAGAAAAGATCGTGCCAATCGCTCTGGTGGTAGTGTTCTAATATCAATCAAATCGACTCTGTTGTCTGATGAAACTGGTATATATCTGGACATTGAATTTATATGTGTTAAAACTTCTTTTCGTGGTTTTAACATATACATTACTTGCTCAAACATTTCTCCTTCTTCGGAAATGAGGATCTACTATCAGCATGCCGCTGCGATCTCATACACCGCTACTCTTTTACTTGAAAAAGATCATCTTATTGTTTTAGGTGATTTTAATCTACATAATATAAGATGGTCAAATTTGATTGATACCTCTATAAATATAAATATAATAAATCTCTTCGACGTGTCAGATGTTTTAGAAAAACTGACCATGTTAAGTTAAATCACTTACTTTTTATTAAAAAATAATAAGTCGCGTTTATTTAAAAAATATAAACGTAGTGTTAAATTCTCTTTCCTACCTGGCCCTGATAATATTCCCAGTTGTATACTAAAACAATGTTCTAGCTCCATTTGTTTTCCTTTATCAATTCTTTTCAATCTATGTAAGTTATGTAAATTTCCAGAAAAAGAGTCTTTTATTATCCCTTTACATAAAATGGGTAACGAGTCTGATGTATCGAATTATAGAGGTATTGCTAAGCTGAGTGCTATTCCAAAGCTCTTTGAAAAAATTATTTGTGACCAATTGCAACAGTCGTTAAAGTCTGATGGCAGTTCTTTCCAACATGGTTTTGTTAGAGGAAAATCTATTACAACTAATCTTTTAGAATTTTCCACTTTTGTAAATAATTGTTTTGAGTAGAGTGGCCAAACTAATGTCATTTATACAGACAGTAAAGCTTTTGATAGTGTGTGTCATGAGCAGCTTTTATTCAAATTAAAAGCAATAGGGTTTCCTATGTCGTTTGTTACTTGGATTAAGTCATACTTATCCGGTAGAAGACAAAAAGTTTTATTTAACAATTGTTTGTCTAAAACTATTTTTGTTTCTTCTGGTGTTCCCCAAGGGAGTCACATAGGTCCAATATTGTTCAACATTTTTATTAATGATCTTCCTTTGTCTATTAATCATGCTCATACACTAATGTATGCAGATGATGTTAAATTATGCTCGTCATATTCTAGTGTTTCGCAGCAAAGTTTATTGTAGGCTGACATTATCTCACTACATACAGATTTAGATTTTAGATTTTACAAATCTAAATTTGTCAATATGCAAATGTATGACGTTTCATCGCAGAAAACCATTTATAGTAACATATTCTTTAAATAACATTAGCCTCGGTGGAGAGTTTGGTTTTAATGATGTAGGTACCCTTATGGAACCTAAACTTATTTATTATAATCACATTTGTTCAATAGTAAATAAAGCAAATGGTGCACTTGGCTTTGTTAAGCGTTGGTCCAGCTTTTGATGACCCTTATACCACTAAACTCCTATATACTTCTCTTGTTCGTCCGATTTTAGACTTTGGCTCTTGTATTTGGAGCCCATATTATGCTATTCACGAGGATCGTATTGAGTCAGTCCAAAAACAGTTTCTTCTGTTTGCTCTTACGAGTCTCAATTGGGATCCCGATATAAATCTTCCACCCTATCATGATAGGTTAAAATTAATTGATCTCCCAACCTTCTTGTCACGCCGTTCTATGCTCTCAATTGCTTTTCTTCATAAAATTCTTATTGGGGAGATTGATTCTCCCTATTTACTTCAGTCCATAGTACTAAATGTCCCCATTCGGCCAATTCGCCACTTCATGCCAACAACATTGCCTTTTTGTACGACAAATTTCGCGCTCAACAATTCACTCCGAGCTCTTTGTTCTATCTACAATATGTTTTCGCCTCATTTTTCGTATAACTCTCCCTTACACTATGTAAAAAAGTCTGTACTAACAAATCATTATTCAATAAATTTGTAAATTTCATTTAGGAACTTCTATTTTCTTTATTTTTGTAATTGCGCCCGCTTGGACAGCTTGGGACTGTGAGTAGGGGCACAGTCGGTCAACCTGGCGTGCCAAACCAAACTTCCTCCAACGGGTCTGAGTGTCCGCAACTTCCTTCTTCCAGCTTTAAGTTAGTTTAGTTATATTTTTATATTGTACTTATTAAGCGACGGTTTTATATATGTAGTTGCAAATTTTTAAATAAATAAATAAATAAAATAAAAATAGCTTAGATTCGAATATTGAATATGTAGATAGAGCAAAAAATCTAGGTATTGAGTTCAATAGAACCTTGTCTTGGAATAATCAGATTATCAAAGCGTCAGGAAGAACATTTAGTATTCTACGATCACTATTTATAACACAACTATATTTGGTAATCAAATGCAGGCTTCTTATTGTAAAAACATATTTAATACCAACACTTTTTTATTGAGTTGAAATTTACGCTAATTCCGATTCAGTGAGCCAATAAAGATTAAAAAGTTCCATTTAATAAGTTAATTAGATATGTTTTTACTTTAAACTGTTTTGACCATGTTTCACATCTTGCATGTGAAATTCTTGGACTGCCCCTAAAAGCATGGATAGATTTTAAAATTTTAGTTCAACCGCACAGTATAATTTCTTCACAAGAACCGTCATACGTGTATCAAAAGCTAACATTTGCTTCATCAAGAAGAAAAATTAACATTGTCTCTACAAAATTCAATTTTACAAATACGCTGTTCGCCTTTGGAATCAATTTCCACCTCAACTTAAAACTATTCGAAGTGCCACGCAATTTAAACAAAAATTAGAACTATACCTTAACAATCAGGAAATCTAAAGGAAACTTTAAAATATGTTTAAAATAAGTTTAATAATGAATAATTTACAATAATAATTTTATTGACCTTATTATATAGATCTTTATTTAAAATAAATCAAATTTAGGAATGAAATAATGTGACTAGAGCGTTAACTCGTAAGAAATTTCTTGTAGCACTAGAAAATTCTAAATAAAAATTCTAAAGAATTTTTTTCCATATTTTAATAGTTGTTCTGCTATTCTGGGCGGGGACGAATTCAACAAATCATAGATCATTAAAATCGGTTCAACCGTTCGCGAGTTATAAAATTGTTCATACAAAAATACTAAAACCGTGATTAAAAAATTGGGGGTAGGGGTAGGATGGTGAAAAATTCTTTACGACGTATTTTCATACCTACCGAATATACACAAAAAATTTCTTAAAATTAAGTCAAGCCGTTTCGGAGGAGTTTGGTTACAAATACTTTGACGTGAGAATTTTATATATTAGATATTAAACGAATTCAAAATATTTTCAAGCGAAAATTATTCGCTCGCCTCCCGACTACATCGCATATTATGGTGCTGCTTAGCTAGCAGAGCGGGGTGAGCGGCAACCACGCGACTTTTTTCTAATACATACTTACATTTTTAAACTCGTGATATCTTTCAAATGGAATGTCCGAATTGAATAATTCAAAAAGTTATATAATGATAAGGATTAAAACCAAGGTACAAATAAAGAGCCTTTTCTAGCGGCGGCATTTCAATTAAATTTTTAAAATAAAAGAACACTTATTGTGACATAACTATAATAGTTAGACATACGCAGTCGCGACACTTTTTGTAGATAATGATGTGTTCTGCAAAGTCAAACTACATTATTTTGTTCTATCATCAATAGTTTTCGCAACGCACGTGATATAAGGAATTTTTTAGGTCATTTTTTTACACCATGGGTTACGTTGACCACTTTCAGGGCAGATTCGACCGACCAAACGTCGCGGTGCTATCACTATTTATCCCGCTCGTTAAAGATGTTCGGCTTGTGAAGCATTGGCTTGTGAAAGCTAGAGTTATGTGTGTGTGTTTGCGTAATAATGTTAATTAGCATATATTATTTATTTATTAATTTAACAACTAACATATTAACATAAAGATGTTGCTTATAGTACTTAACAAAATAATTAAAATTAAATTAAAAATTATAAGTTAAAATTATTTAATGCATTACATAATACGCGAAACGGATCGTTGCATGCATTATTAGTTGTACACGTGTATAGGTGGAATAATGAGAAGTTTCTAGTAATTCTTGAAAGAATAGAGAAATTTAATTGCTCCAATAAATAGGGTGAATAAATATCACCAGAGATAAGTTTCTGGATAAATAAAGCACCAAGTATATTTCTACGTTTTTCTAGTGTAGGCAGATTGATTAAGTGTAATCGATGTGTATAAGGCTGTAAATTTATACTAGAATTCCATCCCAAATTACTCAAAGCAAAAAGAAGAAACTGCTTTTGAACATATTCTTCCAAATACAACAAGCATATTCAAGGGCGGACCAATGCAGTAAATAAAAGTTTCGTATCGTATGGATCATTAAATTCTTTCGATCATCGTTTGATAAAGCCAAGCAAATCCATTGCTTTATTACAAATAATATCAATGTGATTAGAGAACAAAAGTTTTGGGTTAAATAGAACGCCAAGGTCATTAATTGAAAATACACGCATCAGCGCAGAGCTTTCGATAAGGAATATAAATAAAATAGGTATTCTACGACAAAAAGTCATTACTTTGCATTTATTGCAATTTAGCACTAGGCCATTACGACGACACCAGTTATGAAGTATATTTAAATCAGATTGTATCAAATCATGGCCCTCAGCAAGATTGTAACTCAAACAAAACTCATCATCTGCGTACACCAGTGTATGGCAATAGGATAAGGAATATAAATCAGGCAAATCATTAATGAACAGTACAAATAGAAGGAGTCCAAGTTGACTACCCTGAGGTACACCTGAAAAGACATCAATTCTGTGAGATAAGGTGTTATCAAATACTACACATTGTGAACGGGAATCCAAATAGGATGAGATCCAGTTGACTAAAGCTTGAGGAACACCTAAACATTCAAGTTTGCAAACCAAAATCCGATGATTAACACAATCAAACGCCTTAATAAAATCGGTGTAAATAATGTCCGTCTTTAAACCATTAATAAAGCCTTTGTTAACCAATGTCGTAAGTTCCAATAGATTAGTAGAAACTGATCTATTTCTAACAAAACCGTGCTGTGCAGAAGAATAAAGAGGCTTACAGTAAAATTGTAGTTAATCGGTAATTACCTTTTCAAAAAGTTTAGGAATTGCGCATAACTTTGCAATACCTCTAAAATTAGATATATCCGATTTACAGCCTTTTTTATGAAGAGGAATTATAAAAAATTCCTTCCAAATTTAGGTACTGTACAATCTAAAAGAGATAGTTGAATTCATTGGAGTTCCAGGGCCCAGCGCGCAACGCGGCCGGTAGGGCTGTCTATGGAGTTTAACCATTTGAGAGCCAGATGATCGGTTATGACCACGAACTTGTATCTTTCTAGATACATGCGCATTTTCCTCAGTTCCCATAATATGGCCAAGCACTCCTTCTCTGTAGCCGAGTAGTTAAGTTCCTACTTCTCCAGTTTTTTGCTGGCGTACACAATCACCCGTTCTCCGTCTCCTGTGTCAATACGGCTCCCAGCCCGTAATCACTTGCGTCAGTCTGCAATATAAACTGTTTGGTGAAATCGGGGCACGCGAGGATCGGTGCCGTTGTTAATAGCCTCTCGAATTCTTCAAACGCCTGCTGTTGGGTGTCTTCCCACCGAAACTTCCGTCCCTTCTGCACCAAATCATACAATGGTTTTGCTAGCTCCGTAAATACTGGGATGAATCGTCTATACCAAGATGCCACTCCTAAAAAACTTGTTACCCCTCGACTCGTTGTCGGGGTTTCTAGTTCGGCCACCGCTGCCATTTTGTCCGAGTCAGAATGTATGCCTCGCTCGCTCACTACATGGCCCAAGTATTGTAGTTCTTTCTTGAAGAATTGGTATTTCTCCACGTTTATCCGTAAATTGGCTCCGTTTGGGGGACACAAAACTTCCTGCAACTTCTCCAAATGTTCTTGCTTTGTTCGTCCAATCACTATTATGTCATCTAGGTATGCGAACGCGAACGGTTTCATATCTGGCCCAATAACACTATGTAGCGCCCGCAAAAATGTGGCTGGAGCGGTATGTAGTACAAAAGGCATCAGCCCCCACTGGTATAATCCCCGTCCCGGCACTGTGAACGCGGTATATCTCTTCCATCGGAATATTCCAGTACCCGTTCTTTAAATCGATGGTGCTGATATAATCGGCTTCTCTTACTTGGTTCAACATGTAATCCATTCGTGGAATGGGGTATGCATCCTCCACTGAGTGTTCGTTGAGCTGTCGATAGTCGATGCATAACCGCCACTGTCCATTTTTCTTTTTTACCAAGACGATCGGCGAGCTGTAAGCACTTCACGAGGGTTCTATCAGATTTTTCGAAAGTAATTCATCTTTTTGTTCGCTTATCACGGCTTGCATCGCCGTATTGCGCGGGTAATACATTTGCTTTAACGGGCGGCTATCTTTCATGATTATACAATGCGACGTAATTGTACTCGTACCTGTTATCTGCTCGAACCGTGCAATCTCCGCGTCCAAGAATGTTGTTACTTCCTCCTCTGTGGGCTCATCCCGTTATCCTTCCTTGATCGTTATCCCCTTGGCAGTTCCATCCACAGTGCCGCCACTTACCTCTGATGACTCCAATGCAAGCCATTGGTCCCCGCATGTGATTACTGCCCGTGCATTCGCCAAATAATGCACGCCCAATAGTGCTTCGTCCGTAACTCCGGGTAAGATTAAAAATGTCGTCTTGCACGTTTGATTGCCCAATAGTACTGTGGAATGTAGAACCCTAGTCACCATCCGGGTGGTTCCCTCCGCCAACCAATTTGGATACGTCTCCTCCTTCACGTCTGCCTGGCTGGTAAGGCTCGATACAAACCCTGGACTCATGAAACTCCTGTGTTAATGGTGGCCGTGACCTACTTTCCCGTTATCCGACTGTGACCATCAGGCGACGTCCATCCAACTTTAGTGCTCCCTGGTAAGGCGAGATTAAGTTCCTAGTTCCCCGGCGCCTTCTCGACCGACCGTAGTCCTTGGCGTCCGCACACCTCGCAAAACGTGCTTGGTTTGTTTTGGCATTCGTACTTACTGCTTCGTACTTACTGCTAACCAAGCCCTTGGCGTAACGGTGTGGTGATCCTGGTCGTAAATGGTCGAGTTCTCCAGCCATCGTGATCAATTCCGGGAGTGTTGCGAATTCCTTCGTTTTAATAAACAACTGGACGTCGATATGACTGTTGCGGTAAATGCGCTCCAGTTGCTGCTCCGGTGTATATCCCGGAGCAGCAACTGCACAGTATATAAAGTAACTCATCTATTTGTTCGCTTATCACGGCTTGCATCGCCGTATAGCGCGGGTAATACCTTTGCTTTAATGGGCGGCTATCTTTCATGATTATACAATGCGACGTAATTGTACTCGTACCTGTTATCTGCTCGAACCGTGCAATCTCCGCGTCCAAGAATGTTGTTACTTCCTCCTCTGTGGGCTCATCCCGTTATCCTTCCTTGATCGTTATCCCCTTGGCAGTTCCATCCACAGTGCCGCCACTTACCTATGATGACTCCAATACAAGCCTTTGGTCCCCGCATGTGATTACTGCCCGTGCATTCGCCAAATAATGCACGCCCAATAGTGCTTCGTCCGTAACTCCGGGTAAGATTAAAAATGTCGTCTTGCACGTTTGATTGCCCAATAGTACTGTGGAATGTAGAACCCTAGTCACCATCCGGGTGGTTCCCTCCGCCAACCAATTTGGATACGTCTCCTCCTTCACGTCTGCCTGGCTGGTAAGGCTCGATACAAACTCTGGACTCATGAAACTCCTGTGTCAATGGTGGCCGTGACCCACTTTCCCGCTATCCGACTGTGGCCATCAGGCGACGTCCATCAAACTTTAGTGCTCCCTGGTACGGCGAGATTAAGTGCCTAGTTCCCCGGCGCCTTCTTGACCGACCGTAGCCCTTGGCGTCCACACACCTCGCAAAAATGTAAGTATGTATTAGAAAAAAGTCGCTCACCCCGCTCTGCTAGCTAAGCAGCACCATAATATGCGATGTTGTCGGGAGGGGAGCGAATAATTTTCGCTTGAAAATATTTTGAATTCGTTTAATATCTAATATATAAGATTCTCACGTCAAAGTATTTGTAACCAAACTCCTCCGAAACGGCTTGACTTAATTTTAAGAAATTTTTTGTGTATATTCGGTAGGTATGAGAATACGCCATCCTACCCCTACCCCCAATTTTTTAATCACGGTTTTAGTATTTTTGTATGAACAATTTTATAACTCGCGAACGGCTGAACCGATTTTAATGATCTATGATTTGTTGAATTCGTCCCCGCCCAGAATAGCAGAACAACTATTAAAATATGGAAAAAAAATCTTTAGAATTATTATTTAGAATTTTCTAGTGCTACAAGAAATTTCTTACGAGTTAACGCTCTAGTCACATTATTTCATTCCTAAATTTGATTTATTTTAAATAAAGATCTATATAATAAGGTCAATAAAATTATTATTGTAAATTATTCATTATTAAACTTATTTTAAACATATTTTAAAGTTTCCTTTAGATTTCCTGATTGTTAAGGTATAGTTCTAATTTTTGTTTAAATTGCGTGGCACTTCGAATAGTTTTAAGTTGAGGTGGAAATTGATTCCAAAGGCGAACAGCGTATTTGTAAAATTGAATTTTGTAGAGACAATGTTAATTTTTCTTCTTGATGAAGCAAATGTTAGCTTTTGATACACGTATGACGGTTCTTGTGAAGAAATTATACTGTGCGGTTGAACTAAAACTTTAAAATCTATCCATACTTTTAGGGGCAGTCCAAGAATTTCACATGCAAGATGTGAAACATGGTCAAAACAGTTTAAAGTAAAAACATATCTAATTAACTTATTAAATGGAACTTTTTAATCTTTATTGGCTCACTGAATCGGAATTAGCGTAAATTTCAACTCAATAAAAAAGTGTTGGTATTAAATATGTTTTTACAATAAGAAGCCTGCATTTGATTACCAAATATAGTTGTGTTATAAATAGTGATCGTAGAATACTAAATGTTCTTCCTGACGCTTTGATAATCTGATTATTCCAAGACAATGTTCTATTGAACTCAATATCTAGATTTTTTGCTCTATCTACATATTCAACATTCGAATCTAAGCTATTTTTATTTTATTTATTTATTTATTTAAAAATTTGCAACTACATATATAAAACCGTCGCTTAATAAGTACAATATAAAAATATAACTAAACTAACTTAAAGCTAGAAGAAGGAAGTTGCGGACCCTCAGACCCGTTGGAGGAATTTTGGTTTGGCACGCCAGGTTGACCGACTGTGCCCCTACTCACAGTCCCAAGCTGTCCAAGCGGGCGCAATTACAAAAATAAAGAAAATAGAAGTTCCTAAATGAAATTTACAAATTTATTGAATAATGATTTGTTAGTACAGCTTTTTTTACATAGTGTAAGGGAGAGTTATAAGAAAAATGAGGCGAAAACATATTGTAGATAGAACAAAGAGCTCGGAGTGAATTGTTGAGCGCGAAATTTGTCGTACAAAAAGGCAATGTTGTTAGCATGAAGTGGCGAATTGGCCGAATGGGGACATTTAGTACTATGGACTGAAGTAAATAGGGAGAATCAATCTCCCCAATAAGAATTTTATGAAGAAAAGCAATTGAGAGCATAGAACGGCGTGACAAGAAGGTTGGGAGATCAATTAATTTTAACCTATCATGATAGGGTGGAAGATTTATATCGGGATCCCAATTGAGACTCGTAAGAGCAAACAGAAGAAACTGTTTTTGGACTGACTCAATGCGATCCTCGTGAATTGCATACTATGGGCTCCAAATACAAGAGCCAAAGTCTAAAATCGGACGAACAAGAGAAGTATATAGGAGTTTAGTGGTATAAGGGTCATCAAAAGCTAGACCAACGCTTAACAAAGCCAAGTACACCATTTGCTTTATTTACTATTGAACAAATGTGATTATAATAAATAAGTTTAGGTTCCATAAGGGTACCTACATCATTAAAACCAAACTCTCCACCGAGGCTAATGTTATTTAAAGAATATGTTACTATAAATGGTTTTCTGCGATGAAACGTCATACATTTGCATATTGACAAATTTAGATTTGTAAAATCTAAAATCTAAATCTGTATGTAGTGAGTTTATGTCAGCCTACAATAAACTGTGCTGCGAATCATTACAATATGACAAGCATAATTTAACATCATCTGCATACATTAGTGTATGGTCATGATTAATAGACAAAGGAAGATCATTAATAAAAATGTAGAACGATCTTGGACCTCATGCTTGTGGCCTCCATTGGGGAACACCAGAAGAAACAAAAATAGTTTTAGACAAACAATTGTTAAATAAAACTTTTTGTCTTTCTACCGGATAAGTATGACTCAATCCAAGTAACAAACGACAGAGGAAACCCTATTCCTTTTAATTTGAATAAAAGCTGCTCATGACACACACTATCAAAAACTTTACTGAAGTCTGTGTAAATGACATTAGTTTGGCCACTCTACTCAAAACAATTATTTACAAAAGTGGAAAATTCTAAAAGATTAGTTGTAATAGATTTTCCTCTAACAAAACCATGTTGGAAAGAACTGCCAACAGACTTTAACGACTGTTGCAATTGGTCACAAACGATTTTTTCAAAGAGCTTTGGAATAGCACTCAGCTTAGCAATATCAGACTTGGTACCCTTTTTATGTAAAGGGATAATAAAA
>JAWNNQ010001426.1:60000-102438 GCA_035044765.1 Leucophenga montana | reverse complement strand
ATTCGATTCTGTTCAACCGAAATTAGCGTTTGTTCGTGTTATATTTGCATTTCTGTTTTAAATTTTTGTTGAAAAAAAAGTACTTTTTGCATTGTAAATGCAACAAATGGTATTCCATTATTTGAAATTTAAAATAAAATAATTCAAATAGGCCGAAATATAAAATTAAACCATCCAAATCAAATCTGAGATTTAGAAAAACTTTAATCTCGGAGAATTCAATGACAAGGTTGTTGATTTTGTGTGTTTCACGACATGCAGCATTGAAATATAATGTGATTATTCTTCTAAACTCGTAACTACCTCGTAAACCGTTCAATCGTCGTGAATGTGCATTTTTATTCCAAATTTGACGCAAATTTACACGCATGGTTCAGTACTGCCTTTCAGCTAAAGAAACAATTTTAATTGATGTGTGCACCTTTCTGTTCAGACATAATTCTGTCTTACGGTTCAATTTTATGGAAAACTAGTTGCCCTCGCGACGTTGTACGTGGGCTTTTTAAGTGGTCTTCATTTTCCCGGTGCTCTTTATATATATATGGTACGCGGTGCGTTGTTGCCCTTTCCCTTGCCTCCCCTATTCATTGCCACTCCTTCCACATGCTTCTTTACTCTACCTCCAATTCTCCTACACCTCATCTTGTCCCTGTTACCCCTTCTCCAACCACCACTTGCGCTGCCACCATTCCTCTGCCCCTTTCCCCTACCTCTCCTTACTTTACCATTTTTCATTGCCCCTTCGATCCCATTAACATATATACAACATTTCATTTTGAGACATTGATGATCGCACCGCAGCGCCAACTGTTATTTATCAAAATGTCTTTTTTCTCAACGAATTTTACGATTTTTCGTGTATTTCTAAGCATTGCATAGATTTTTCTTCCTTTATATCGTCTAAAATCATGAAACCATGCAGAAAAATTTAAAATTTTGTAAAAAAGCCTCGTCTCCCTCCTAATACCAAGCAACTAAAAATAAAACGAACGCGCGCGCGCGCGCGCGCGCGCGCGCGCGCGCGCGCGCGCGCGCGCGCGCGCGCGCGCGCGCGCGCGCGCGCGCGCGCGCGCGCGCGCGCGCGCGCGCGCGCGCGCGCGCGCGCGCGCGCGCGCGCGCGCGCGCGCGCGCGCGCGCGCGCGCGCGCGCGCGCGCGCGCGCGCGCGCGCGCGCGGCCGGCGGCGGCGGCGGCGGCGGCGGCGGCGGCGGCGGCGCGCGTCCTGTATATATATATATATATATATATATATATATATATATATATATATATTTGAAAATCTTCGTGATGACATTAACTTTTCGGAATTCTCTAATTCACACTACATTTGAAATTGTACAACAGGTGTAGAGTCCAACACCTGTTGTACAATTTCAAATGTAGTGTGAATTAGAGAATTCCGAAAAATTAATGTCATCACGAAGATTTTCAAATTATCCCGATTCCCGTCTGAATTTTTTTTCACAATTTTTTTTATACGATATTTTTTAAATAATTATATAAAGTCACAGCAACATAAATACAATCGTATTTATTCTCCCTACTTCCACGACAAATTACGCGCAAAATAACTCACTCCGATTTCTTTGTTCTACCTACAATAAATTTTCGCCTTATTTATCTTTTAATTAGTCCTTGAACTATGTAAAAAACTCTGTACTGACAAATCACTTTTCAAAAAATTTGTAAATTTTATTTACTCATCTGCGGTAAAATGGTTGCTATGAAAATTCATACCTCTCTATATCTTGAGTTTAATTTGTCTGAGTCGACTCTAGACGGAGAACCTTTCTCTCAGACAGACATAAGGTCGGACAGCCGGACGGACACGGCTATATCGACTTGTAAACGGGTATAGGTATACTTTATGGGGTATCCGATGGTTCTTTCATATGTTACATACATTTTGACAGTGCATCAAACTCATTATACCTAGTTACAAATATTTTTTGTACTGGGTATAATAAAAAAATAATTTGTAATAAGAAAAGCAAAACTAAACAAGAAATAAGAAAAAACGTTAACTTCGGTTGAACCGAAGCTCTAACACCATTCACACGAAATTTTAAATCGCATTGTAAAACATAAACGTGGGGGGTTCAAATTGGGGCTACCCCAAAAAGTGGGCGGTACACGCCCAGTAGTAGTTATTGATCTTGATTCATCCACAAAATAAGTTATAGTTAGACTACTTACAATAGACCGTTCTCTCATTGCTTTTACTTTAATATACCCCTCTACAAGAAACTGCACAGGTATACATTTTTATACTTAGTTGAATGCCATGACTATATCACTATTTTTTATATCTTTGTTCAGTTGACCGGTGGCCGACATTGTTCTTTATTGTATAATACTAAAATTGTATTGATAAAATCCCTAATGAAATTATTTCCAATCGTCTGTTGAATTTCCTTTGAGTAATGTTTTTGTTTTTTCTTTTTATCTACCAAAGGTGTTTGGTTTGTGTAAAATGAGAGACAACCCGAAAACATTCTGTCGTATATGAATGTATCTATTGTATGAATTGTATGTAATACGTATTGTATGTCTACGATGACAACGACAATAGCTGCCAAAACAAGGAAAAGACAGACATTCGGCGGATTCACTCCACATATGGCACACATATGTGTTTCACATGTGTCATCATCTTACTGTCCTCTCTTCTCTTCTCTGCACAGCACTTCAAACGTTTCATTGTCTTTTGTTGTGTGTTGGAAACAGTGAGGTGCTGCGGTGTGTGTGTGTGTGGGAGAGTGCGTGTGTGTTAAATGTGTTCGGCGAGAATTCTCTCAGAGAGTGTGTAGTTGTTTTTGTTGTTGTTAATGTCGATTTGAATGTTATAATTGTGCGATATTATTTGCAGTCAATTACCATAACGGATGCTTCCATCTTTTTTTGATATGAAGTAAAACAAGGGAAAAATTTCACTTCGGTGGAATGAAGTTGTAATACCCTTCAAACGAACTTTAAGTCATATAGCAGCTACCCAGCCAACCAAAAGTTTGAAAATACTCATCGTTCGAACACAGATACATATGTATATTATATTATGGTGAGGGCTTCATTTGGGTAGGTCTGCGGGAAAAATTCGCAGTTAGTTCTCAAAAACAATTAAATCAATCAGTTTTGTCAGTACTTATATCGATAAATTCATATTTAGAAGCTGAAAACCTAAAAACATCGTGTAGAGAAGCCATCCGTGTGAAATGGTACGGTGTGATATGGCCATCTAGCCATGTCCGTCTGTCTGTCTGTCTGTCTGTCTGTCTGGATATTGTTGCTCATTTTTGGGCACCAATTTTTATGTTTTCCAATTGAAAATTGGCACATACACTTCTTTTTATTGCAGTTTAATGGAGTACAAAGATTGACCCGCCATGCTACTTATATGGACAGCCGCTTAACAAACATAGACTAATGGACGTGTACCGCCTTTGTTTAATAAATAATGTGGCCTTTATTTAATAACCTTCCCAACATCCCAACAAAAAGATCTAACAGCGTAACCAACGTAGCTCAAAAGCTTAAGGAATCATTGACAATGTCAACACTTGGCCAAAGTAATATGTTATCAATGAAATTTGATCAAAAAATGCTTAAGATCTACTACGAAGTCCTTATCAGAGTTCGAGAAGCTATTTCAAGATAAAGATCTGATGAATATTTTAAAATCGCTTGATCGGGATTTGGATAAATTTTTTTCCGAAAAATCAAGTTGAATCCTCAAAAGTAGGTGGTGTGTTTGTGTAGGGCTACCCCTCACAGTATGTGTGATTAGTATATTTAATCTGTGGTTTGGTTGGTTAGTGTACAGGACGCAAAACATTTTTTTTTTGTGCATGGCGCCAAATGTTTTAACTACGGCATTGCCTCTATATACCTCTCTCTTGGCTGGATGATACAATATAGTGGACAATATTATAATAGTAATAATAAGTATGACAATTTGGGAAACGGCACCAAAAGATCGAGTGGAAGAGAGACAATCAACCGGGAGGCAGTCAAATGTCAACTATGTTCACGCAGTTCCCCGGGGAAAATCCTTTTCGATTGCTTGCCTGGCAGCGGTGGTTTTCGGTTGCTGGGTGCGGGTGGCGATGCTGTACAAGAGAAGCGCAACTGATACGTCGTATCGTATTTATGTGTGCTTTGCTCAATAATAAAGTACGTGTAACTGAATCCAGTGGCGAATATAATTCAAAACAGACAACGAGAAGCGGAAACGATTCGGCGCATATTGGTGAATTTAATATTCATGAGCGTCGCTTGGTCAAGTGGGCACATTTTGTGTGTAATTGGGAAGGCATACAGTAAAAGACGGCAAACTTACATAAAGGGAATATTGTGTCTAAATGCAAAAATGCACAATAAAATTAAGATATCAAAATGTCACATCTGCGCACATGCCTATCGTTTTACTGGTTGCTCGAATAAGCAACTCACATATTGGACAAATCGATATTTTGCTTTATAGTTTTTGATTAATTTGTTCAGATACAATTAGAAAATGAACCCAGTTAGGAACTAGAACCTTGCACGCATGATTTAAAAATATGAAAAGAATGCAAAAAAGGTGAAATTCGCACTAATAAATTGTTGTTTCTCATGTTATGTCTCATGCCGTGTTAGATTATGAGTGCGAGCGAAATATATAAATGCTTACATACATATTTTAGCCTTGCGCGAATGCATTCGTTTCATATTTTTAAATTATTCGTGCAAGGCTCTAGTAAAAACTCTTACAAGCATATGCACAATATTTAGTGGCGTAATTAGTGTATAAGGGGGGCAAGGGTACAAAAGGTGCTGTCACCCCATACCCAATGGCTTGGGTCTACAAAGCTATGATCTTTTACAAATGCACAAACAATATCTGTCAGCAGGATATATTGAGTTTGGTGAAATATCAAAATGTATCTAACATAGCGCACTCGAGTGTGATCGACTTCGACATACCCTGTATATTGTCTCAGACACTTTATTTAAATCATAGATTTTAATGGGAGCTATATTCTCAACTAGACAAAATCTCAGGTCAGGCTGGCTCATTGTATACACTTTTTCTAAAGACAGAATGGGAGAGCTCTAACTCATAGTGTCCGATATCTCGATGTTCATCTAGACGGACACAGCTATTTTGACTTGACCTTTAATGCTTTAGGCTGATACAAAGTAGCAAACGCGCAAGGTAGAATATTCTCATTCACATATATATAATAGAAACGCGTTTTATCTCTTTAGCATACATTTATAGTTGTCTCTTTTTCGTTATACTTTTCGTTTCAAAAAATCCAATCCGTGCCAAACACTTCTCCCACCAACGACTTAATATCACAAAGGCTGCCTGTCGCGCGGGCTCAGAACGCGCGAGCGGGCTATTGCTAACGGTTGTATCTCAACGACTTCGTTTAAAAATTGATTTCCAGCGCTTATATCATACTTTTTTAAAGGGTGGTAGGCGAAGAGGTGAAAGAGGACAATGTGCCACAGCGAGGCGTGGCAGGGTGCAGCTAGTATATTAATATAAACGCGGGATATCAAAAAACCCCACATGAATTATCTCCGGGGACAAATGGGGGGAGCGGGCTGGCCACTCCCAATATTAAGATGAGGCACTAGAGGAAGTTTTCCCTCAAAACAGTCATCGATGCTCTTGAAGTGTGAGACGTTGCTCCGTCGTGTTGGTTCCAAATTTCTTCTTAGTCCAATTCATCAAATTCTGGAAAAAGAATCCTCCAACATGTTCACATACCGGTCTGAATTTGCTATCACCCAGGTGAGAAAACAGCTAACATAACACTGTGACTTTAGGTGAATGCAAAGGCCTTTCATGCAATTTTCGTGGATTGGTTTCAGCCCAGTAGCGAATGTTCTGTTTGTTAACGCATCCATTCAAGTGAAAATGCGCTTCAACGTCGGAAAAACAACAAGGAAAGTAGGCCTCAATGCAAGGAAATGAGACTTTAGAACAACGACAACCGATTGGTATTACTACTGCCACGCTATGATCCCTACATCCTAACTGGCGCGCATTTCAAAAAAGGAAGTTATGCTGCCGCACTATGTTCAAGATATGGGCAGAGGTTGTAACATCCAACAGCGTTCGATAGAAGGTTCTAGTGAAAGCCAATGAAACAAGAAAAAACATTAGAGTGGTATCAAAGCTTTAATACTCTTCACTTTTTTACCAAAGGAGTTTAAATTGAAATGAATATTTAAATTATGGCTCTTTGTATTGTATATGCTACTAGCGTACACAAAATTAAGTTACGGCTTTTCAAACAAAATGCATAAACAAATTTTTGTTTGTTTCAGACATGTGTGAAGAGTATTACAGTTTCGGTTCCACCGAAGTAATTATTTTCTCTGATATAATATTCACACAGAGTGTGATTAGTAGTGCAATTTAGTCACATTGTTTGCAACGCCTTAAAGCAATAATCGAATATCGCATAAATTATATATATTCGTGATCAGCACGATAAGACGAGTTCAACAAGCCATGTCCGTCCGTCTCTCTGTCAGTCTGTATGTGAGTTTGTCTGCCAATTCGGTCAACCTTAGAAATATTGGTTTGAAAGTTGGTGTGGAGACTTCTTGTAATCATAAGCAACACATGTATCAAAATGAACGCGATTTATCCACTAGAAGGAATAGTTCCTATACAAAAACACTTTATATATATTTTGTAGAACATGTCAAGCATGTTTGAATTAAAGCAGTTATTTTTTAAATAATAATTGTTTAAAATTGGTCAACTACATACAAAAGGGGAGTTCAATTAATAATATCTGATATTGTATAAATTGTACACTTGTATAGCTGTCTAGCGTGCTGCCAAACATTCCAGACGATTGCTCGACCCAAGGTTTCTTTAAATTTAAATTTAATTGATACTATTTCTTTCGTGCGCAACAACATTTTTCACAACCCTCTATCCAATCCAAAAACCGTGAAATGTTACATGTTAGTGTGTTCACGACTAAGAAAAGCTTTGCATTGCAGACTTTGAAATTTTAAATTAAAAAAAAAATAATTTTTTTTTTTTATTTCAAAAAATAAAAATTAAAATTAAATTAATTAATTAAAAGTAAAACCAAATAAAAAAGAAATGTCTTTCTCAGGCTAGGGGGCCTTGATCAGTGTGTATTTATGGGTCAAATTACCGTATTATGGGCGTTGACATCTACAAGTATGTATGGCCAAGGAGAATCTAAAGGTAAATAACTTCAGTCAACACTGAAGAAAACCGAAAAACAGATTTTTTCCAAATACGGTTTTGAGCAATCCCCATTGTGAAGGGTATGGAAGCATACTATATTTCTGAGTTAACATTACCTTTCAGTCATATATATACGTACATATATATAGTAATTCTAATAAGAAATATTAGCTAATTACGCAACTTGTTGATGGGTAGGTAAATATTGCTCATAAAAAGTTTGTAAGATACTAATAAAAGTTGTTCTATACTGATAATAATCGGGATTATAATTATGCCAATGGAAATGGAATGGGGAGAATGGAGAAGGAGAATGAGAATGAGGGTGTGACCAAAACGGCTCGAACAAAGCCCACCATGTCCTCCGGCAATCAAGCTAAATGTAAGGAAAATCATAATTCTGACATTGGCAGACATCAAGCGCCAAGGACAATCAATGATGTGTGCGTTTCACAATGTATAAAGAAAAAAATGTACGCTTGTCAATTTTTGGCTGTTGATGTCGATGTGATTATGGCTTGATCTACCAAACAAAACTACTTAGTGTGAAAATGCGAAGCCACGTTAAGCTTGGTGGATGAACTAATGTACGAGTATGTTATACTAGTATGTATGGACAAGTACAAAGCGGATTAGTAGCAATAAGTAACAACCGAGCGATGAATGCGACAGCGGCTACCATTCACTCAGTTAAATAAATAATGACTACACGTATGTCATCGACATTGTTCGACACAAAATCGATATGTATTACCTACGGCGGTATTTCGGTAAGTTGACTTGACGACACCTTAGTCACATCCGAAGAATTTTCATTCCGATTTAGCCACAAATTCCTTTATTCAGAGTTTTTGTCAATGGGTATACTGGTACTTACGTCGCAACTTATTACAGTCTACGAAATCTGCCGGATCCTTTCAAATTTGATTATCGTATCTTAAGGGATTCAATTTCTGGATCCGTTTGTGAATCTTCGTTCACGGCTTCCCACTTTATTGTGACCGAGCGGAACTAAGCAATCAATGTACCGCCGTGTATTCTAATGCGCCTAAATTGCTTTGTTTCGTAGTTGTTGTTCATTTGTTTGGTCAAAAGCACTCAAACAAAAGGTCGGGCTTAGCTACACGGGCCGTAAACTCTGCTCCAGCTCTTCTGTGCTGGACTAGACGACGCTGGCTCCCGCCACTCGATTAGTTGTTTTGTTCTGGCCTTGCCTTTGTTGGTGTGTTGCTGTTGCTGTTGTCGTTATTTTCTTTTTGTAACTTCTAAAGCTTTTTGGTGCACTTTCCATTATTTATGCCTATTTCATACTTGTTCCATTTTTACATTTGCCATTTTCAAAGGAACAAACGGCCGAACAAACAAACAAAAAGCGGAATTGCGCTTTTATATGCATTACATCGTCCGTTTCTCTGGATGTCATTCAATGCCCTTTTTATTTAGCATTCGACGCGGAAGCGTCAGGGTTCCGCTCCCCATTGCCGGACACTCCCAGTGCACGAATATTTCTAGTCGGCCTGCTTTGCCTTTTTACATTTACTTATGTATATGGCACGATATCCTTTTAATTTCCTATTTGTTATGATGCTTTTGTGTTAATACGAATGTAATGTTGTCGATGCTGTCCTTGTTGTTGTTGTTTTGTGCATGCATAATTTTGTCGTACACTATTCAAAAAGCCCTCCGATAATTATTTATAAGAATTTCTCTTTTATCTTTTTGTATTGTAAACGCCAAGTGGAACATTTGCTTTTACCAATCAAGAAAATCATATGGAAAACCAGGTTTAAGTTCTCCATTAATTGAAGCGTATTATTTTATTTATATTTATTCAAACCATATTCGAAACATATGTTGCTATTATGTAATATACATACACTTGCTCGAAAAAGTCTGCGTACACCACAAACAAAATTTAATTATTAACTTTAATCGCAAATATCTCGGCTAACGTTTTATGCATTGAATCAAACTTTGTTTTATTATATAATTTATTAAATTTTCTTAACTAATAATATTTTCACAACATTTTAATTCTTTAAACTATAGTTTTAATTCATTTTATGATACCACATGTCACAAAAGCAGAACGGCAAAAGGTGTTAACGAAATTTAGTAAATTTAAAAAATTGGTCAAATAACTCAGGCGCAGTTGGCTACCAATTCTGTTTTTGGAGGTTGTAATAGGTTGTGCGAATTTATGTACTAGGTAGAAGAATGCGTGGTAGGTCCCTTAAAGTGTATCAAATATAAATAACCACGACAAGGTAGAAGTGATGAAAGCTTACTTGCAACTCCCAAAATGTCTGATATCAATTTTGTGATGAAAGATTTACATTTTTCATTTGTATTGTTGGGATTGATTGTAATATGCTATTGAGCATTCGTAATGTTGCTAATCTTTTTATGCTATAAAATACAGGTTTTCTCTACTTAATAGAAAGTATCTTCTGGCAAATCCAGCACTACATAGAAACATGATGAACTCTCTATCATACGCGTCTATGATATATCCTTTAATGCGTTACAACTTTTTTGACAAACTGATATTACGATACCATTTCACATTATGTGTGAATGGAATAACGAATACGAAATTTTTTATGACTATGCGGCCTTGAGAGCATATAAGGGTAGAATATCCATATTGAGGTCGTGGTGGGCGTTATGGGCCTGGCATCCACAATATAAGACATCTGCGTATGGCAAGGAGAATCTAAATAGCCAAGGTCGAAGTATTTAGCTCTTATAATTCCTGACCCGGACTGACAAAAGATCGTGGCTAAATCGACTCAGTTTTCGATGGTGGCATATCCGTCCGTCCGTTCTATGAATTAACAAATCTCAGAATTTAGAGAAACGAAGTGGGTGGATTGGTTATATGTGAGCTGATATAGGCTTAACTAAAGAAGTTTTTTATACAAATGCATAAAAGTGAACGGTGGCTTTTTATGCGGGCTACCTCAAAAAGTGAGCGGGACACGCCCATTAGTATATGTTTTTGAAGCGGCCGTCCATAAAAGCGACCACATCGAGTTTTAAGCTAATATTTACTCAAATAAAAAAGTTGTTCATACAAAAACACAAGAGTTGGCGGCGTGTATATATGGAGGCAACCTCAAAAAGTAGGGGTCACGTCCGTTGATGTATATGTGACTAAATTAAAAAAGTTTTCATACAAAATACATATATATATATATATATATATATATATATATATATATATATATATATATATATATATATATATATATATATATATATATATATATATATATATATATATATATATATATATATATATATATATATATATATATATATATATATATATATATATATATATATATATATATATATATATATATATATATATATATATATATATATATATATATATATATATATATATATGTGCAATCTCTAATTGCTCTTCTGATACGGTTTTCAAATATTATGCGCGTTTATTAAGCGATGGGCGGATCCACCTACATTCCAAATCGATTATATTTTAATTTTTTTATACAGTTGACATATATGAAACTGTTATTTTCTATATTAAATAGTTCAAAACATATTGTCAAACTATACTTTTTGCTCGTCCCACACTTTTCCTTCAGTGTAAATACTTTCCGAGTTTTTATTGCTTTTATCGCTCTACTCATTTGCACATTTAAGAATTAAGTTCTGTTTGGTTTGGTGTTTTCACTGCATTCCGATTTCTGATTTCAGACTTTGATTTCCTTCACAACTTATCCCTCCCCATACATGACGCAACGACGACCGATTCGCTTGTACCAGCAAGAAGATGTCAAACTAGAGAACGATCGACACTTTCTTCTTCTTTTTCTTTCTCATCTTCTTGTTACTGCAGAAGAGCGCAACAGCTTTTGCAACATATCACGATAATATTTGTGTTGTTTATCCCCTGCACGCATATAGTCCTGCATATGTTTGTATTAAAGGCTACATTAGATTTGTTGAAGTTTTGCGCTATGTGCCTACATATTGTAATATAGAGAAGGAGAAGTTGGTGTTCATATTAAATAGGTATTTATATGTAAGTATATACAATAAGTAAATATGTACATATATTCTTGATCAGTTCGATGAAACGGACATCGCTAGACATATAAGTCTATCGGTAAGCTCTGGATTTGTCTCACACATTTCAAGATATTGAACTGAAATTTAGAGTATGGAAACTTTTTAGTATGAAAACTCTCTAAATCTTTTTCGCCAATCTCCCAAAATCAAACTCGATATGATCCACACTAGAATTGGTGACGCACCCAAAAACAACTAAAATATTTAGACTAATAAACCTCCCACTTGCAGATACAATCTTTCTTAAAAATATTGAACTTTAAATTAGTTTAGATGAGAAGAGTATTAAAGCTGCGGTTCCACCGGAATTGATGTTGTCTCTTGTTTCTGTTGCTGTTGTTGTTGTTAAGCATGCTGTTGTGGCTTCGTTACCTGTTGCAGTTTGCAGCTACAATTGTTGTTGTTATTGTTGAAATAGGATGCGTTGCGTTTCGTTGAACTGAGTCGCTCTTTATCATATCCTAAAACGTATGTTACATCGTGATCGGTTGCAGTGCGGGATCAGCGCGTAGTGACAAATATGATGAAGCATGAAAAAAGAAAAAGAGAGAAAATGAGAGTAGAGGACAAAGATACACAGAGCAAACTACAAGAAAAAATTGTTATACCCTGTAGCCATATGGTAACGTAACGGGTATACTACATTTGTGCAAATGTATGTAACAAAAGTCGTGTCAATACACTTGTTAACTTGTCCTACCGTCTGTATGAACGTCTAGATCTCGGGTACTACAAAAGATAGAAAGATAAAAAAGGAAAATATTGCCAACCATACAAACCAGCCCCTCATTTCTAAGTTTTTGTATGAAAAAAATGATGTTGTTGAAATTAATCTACAAACGCCAAGTTTGGTGTGTCTTACGTCAATACTAATAAAACTTTCCAGAGAGTTCTACTATCACATAAAGCTCCCATACAAATCTACAGTTCAACTAAAGACCCTTCGATAAAGAACAGGGTATATCGAAGTCGATCACACTCCACTGCAGCGTTCTTTCTTGAATATGTATGATTTTTCCCAGTGCATTTTATGATCTGGCATTCGCACGCAATATTTAAGTGTGCTTTGATAATGAAGGTCTTCTTGGCTCCTTAGAAGCAGTCGTCTTCTCTTTGCCCGCCCTTTGCACTCGCCAGTGAAGTCGAACTGCTATTCTTCACCTTTGTCATGGACATTCTTCCGATCTTAGCTTTAATTGTTTTAGAGTCGTATTCTTTTGTCATGAACATTTTTTGTCATTTTGCATATACTCATACATACATATGTATGTACATACATATGTACATATTTATTTAATTCAGCTTGACGAGAAGCGTCGATGTAGCCATCTGCATGCCTTATTGTCTTTGTAACACCATTTTTCACAGAAAATATACATATACTCATTCAGAATTCCAAAACTTTTTAAAAATACTGAAAAAGCCTTCATAGTTAAATAGAGTTAGATGTTTAAAATATTTTAAGATCCTTTTCACAATTATGAAAACGGGTATTAGCAATATGTCTGAACGTTTGTAAATAGTTGTCGTAGTCCGCATAAACTTTATACCTAGTCTATCTAACTAATATTATAAAGAGGAACGATTTGATTGTTTGTTTGAAAATACTGAACCTCCGAAGATACTGAACCGATTTGAAAAATTCTTTCACTGTTGGGAAGCTACACTATCAACGGGTGACAGAGGCTATATTATATTTTCAAAAAAATTAGGGATCTTTACTAAAACTCCAATAATGTAACAGAAGATGTAAAAAAGTGATCTAATAAATAATGTACTACGATTTTGCAGAACACATCATTATCTACAAAAAGTGTTCGTTTAGTAGGTAATTGAACCCAACAAAAAAGTTCTTTCTAAAACTAAACAAAAGTTCTTTTTAGAACTAAACTCAGCAACCTAAGCAAATACTTTAGTACAAAGGCAGTTTAAAACTTTTTTTATCATTTTAAATGCCAAAAAGATCAAGATCTCAACTTTCAAGAAATAATTCCCAGGCGAGGGCATCAAAAATACGTGGTAATGGACAATCTTCATCAAAAACTGAAAATCGGCTTGCTGAACAAAATTTGAGAACCTCCCAAGTACGCGCGCGACAGTCGAGTCGGCTTGATGAACAAATTTTAAGAACATCTCAAGTCCGCGCGCGAGAGTAAGGGCAGGGGAAGAAGTGGTATGACACGTGGTGGTAGATGGATGGTGGTTTAGAGGGATGAAATGTTCTCTACCCCACAAGGGGACAGGGGAAAGGGGCATTGAGAAGAGGTGGTAAAGGAATGGGAGGTAGGGGAATGGAGGAAGGGAAAGGGGAAGATGGGCAGGGGAATTCGAATGGGAGGTAGGGGAAGGATTGTAATTAAAGGAGGCAGGGGGAAGAGGGATAGGGGAATGGGAGGTAGGATAAGGGAGCATAGGAGTGGGGGGTAAAGGTAGGAGAGGCAGGGGGATGGCAGCAACGCGCTGGGTACCATTTAAGATAGAGGGTTGAAATGTTGTATACATGTTAATGGTATCGATGGGATAGGGAAAAGGGGTGGTAAAGTAAGGAGTGGTATGGGAAGGGGGCAGAGGAATGGGGGGCAGCGTAAGGGACTGGTTGGTGAAGGGGGTGGAAGGGGCAGGGGATGAAGGATAGGAGGGACGTTTTAATAACAGCAGTTTTTGTAGTTATGTCGTAAAAACAAAACAGCAAGTATTAAATTTCGTTTTAAACTTGGCTTAAATTTGCTGAGAATTACGAATTGTTAAAAAAAGTTTATGATGATTGTATGAGTCGTACTCAAGTTAACACGTGGTTCACACGATTTAAAAACGGTCGTGATGATTTAAATGATGATCCAAGACCTGGACGACCCGAAGCATCTAATCGTGCTGAGTTAGTGCAAAAAGTAAGTGAAATAATCGCTTTCGATGCAAATTTCACTGTGAGAATGCTGGCAGAAGAATTAAATTCATCTTACTGTACAATCTACAAAATATTAAATGAAGATTTTGTTAAAATAAAGGTGTGTGCACGTTTTGTTCCACATCAGTTAAATGATGCGATTATTATCTCTTCTCAAAAATGAAAACTGCAATGAAAGGAATTTTCTACGATGACATTCCAAAGAACATCCCAAAAAGCGAGTTTAAAATGTCTATGGATAAATTTGTTTAGCGTTCCAAACGTTGTATTGAGTTAAATGGATCGAATTTTGAATAAATATTAGTTTTCAAACATAATACCATGCTTGTTATATTTCATAACTAAAAAGATCGTTTTGTTTTTAGATCAAACCGTGTATGTGGGACTTTTCATGTTGATCACCGACAGATTTGTCACTAACAATGATAAGTGCTAAATAAAGGCTCGCTAACAATTTTGTCATGAACATTTCTAATCATTTACACACATTTAAATATATTTCTAGATTTTAAAATAAAATAATTTTCAGTTGGAAACGCTTGGATTGTTACTATTGATTGTGTATAAGGGTAATTTTGGCAAGAGCTTATTTGTTCTATTACAACAAATGTAACCCACCTTCTGTCGCTCCTGGCCTCAACAGAAATCAATGATTCAATTAGATGGTTCAATATAGCTAGATTTATTATTGATTTATTATATTTTAATCAACTTATAATAAGTGCTCGTTTAAATGTTATGTTCGAATCTTAGAACTCAATTTCGATCCATTTAAACATATCCAGTTTAGCCGAAGTTTAACATGCACGTGTATACTCGATAGCATTACAATATAATGTAATTTTTGATAAATGAATCAGTAAATTTAGAATTAATTAAAAACAAATCAAGAATAAAACATTAACTTCGGTGAAACAGAAGCTTTAATACTATTTAACTCAGCATCGCCGGTGTTTAACTATAGTTTTTAAATTTTTAAATGGATTTTAAAAATTTTAATATAATACGATAAAATTTATTTAAATTAGTGTTTCCCATGGATTTTGGCTTTTTTGACGGTTGAAATTGTACAAAGAATTAAATTAAAATTTGGAGAAATTCTGGAATGTTAGCTAGCACGCTAGAAAGTTGAGCTTTAGTGTCCTTTAGTGGTTACTAATACAAATGTAAAATTTTTACAATATCAATATTGTTAATTGGATTCATATTTTGTGTGTAACTGACCAATTCAAACAGAATTATTATTTTAACATTTATTAAAGCATTTAGCTTTAATTCAAACATGTTCGATGCAGCAAAATAAATACTTTTTATATTTTATCTGTACCTTTTAGTGGATAAATCGCAGACATTTTCGAACTTCAATTGTTTCTGGTTATAAAGAGTCTCCATACCAACTTTCAAACCAATGTTGCAAAGTTAAAAGGAATAGTGTATACAGTAATGCACAGTCAGACAGACTATCACGGCTAGCACATGCTGATCACGAATATTTATACTTTATGGCCGATGCTTTTGTTAATGCGTTGCGAACATTGTGACTAAAATATAATAATATTCACACAGATTTCATACAAATACTTAAAGTTTGTATGGGGACTACCTCTTAAAGTCGGGTTGGTGTACTTTAAAACACATTATCTGAACAGACGGTCGGCCTGACAGGTGGACCGTCCTATATACGAGTATACCCGACTTCCAATCATAATCAAAAAATATATATTATTTATGTGGTCTGCCACGCGTCCTTCTGCCTGTTACATACATTTTCATATAGTTAGTTTATTCTTTTACCTTATGAGTACAGGGTATAACAAGATACTCAAACCGTGGTATATTTTAATATTAAGATGTTAGTTTTGCCAATTATCCAGAGGCATACAAAATTCATTTTGTTTGTAAATAATAAAGCACCTAACAAACTTGCATTAAAAGATACTCGTATTTCAAATATTGCATATAGTATAGCAGACACTCAGTTCCAGCATCATGTAGCCCATATACAGAATGAATATAAGGTATTAGTAATTATATAAATAAGTTGGTGATATGAGAAATAAAAAAAAATAATAATTTATGGAAATAATTTTTCGCAGAACAATGACCAAAGTTATCTTTTCTATATGTTCATGCACATTAGTATGCCAAAATCATTTCGTTATTAATTTTGAAGCATAGAAGGAAACATAGAAAATCCTAAGTTGAATATCCTTATATTCTGTTTACTTCACTTCGGTTTACTGTTTGAGAGGAGAATTTTTCATCGATGCCTATGCATAGTTGATGTGGGGGTAAGTGCATAAGCAATTTTAAAAAGTGGCCCGACTGATTCTGGTGGCCAATTGCTTCGATACCGACCGAAAAGTTTTTTAGCGACTGCACGTGTTGCGTAAATCCCATAAAAAGTGTGTGTGTGTGTGTCTGTATATGTGAGGGGGTGAATGGTGGGATAATAAATGGGATGCATGAATGAGATGGTTTTTTGCGCTTTCGAATAGAACGCATTAAAAGCCCTCTTTGAATGGACGCGTGAACCGTGCAGCGTGGACGAATCTATTGAAAATTCATTTTGTTTATTTGTTGTTGTTTGTAGAATAAAAAGGGCAACAAAGATATGCAGGGGTCTCTGATTTTCAATGCCAAAATGAGTTTAAAGTTGTATCAATGTCTGAACCGGCGGCGACGGAAGAATTTGTTTGCGGTTTGTATTTTGGTTTTATTTACTTCCTATTCTTTCTACTTGGTCTACATATGAGTATGTATGAGTTTGTGTATGTAAGCTACTGATTGGTGTTAAGAAAAGGACAAGGGGTCTCTGTTCGATTCACCAGGATACATGTCTCAAAGAAATACTGCACGAATTCTAAAAAGTTAAAAAAATGAGTACATAAATCCAGTACTTTTAGAGTGATGTGCATTGAACATTGGTAAAGGTAAAACTGACAAATTAGAGTACTGTATATGGTCGCGGCCGACTGTGCAATACCCTGCACAGTTAAATAGTGAGACGGGTATTTAGTTTTTCAATAATATGAATTTTTGGACGCTAAACCTGATGTCAATAAGTGGGCAAAGAAAGTTTATTCGTTATTGACCTTTAAATTTCACAAGATGTAATCTTCATTTTATGTTGTACGAAAAAGTACCATTGCTCCACTCGCACATTCATGTAGAAACAGATATGTAGAATAAAATTATATGATTTCCATGAGTTCTTGTTCTTGGGCATTTAAAGTCAAGTCGATGGAGACATGTTCTTGTCTCTTGTCTGACCGCTAGTATCTACGACGAAATCTCGGAGACTATAAGATATAGTGCTCCCCCAAATTCCCTTTTCACATAAAGTGTATAAAGTGAATGTAGTAGGCTTTTCCCACCATTCGAACACCAGCCCAACTGTGATTGGTTTTTTTTTCACACCATTCACACATAGTGTGAAATGGTAATATCATTTTATCTGAAACATTGTAACGCATTAAAGGAGGCATCGTAGACCCCATAAAGTGTATATATTCTTGATCTACCCCTGTCCGTCTATCTGTATGTTTTTGCGCATTTTTTAGGAACCAATTTTAGTGCTATCCAGTTGAAATTTTGCACATTTATTGCAGTTTAATAGAGTATCAAGATTGACCCGTCACGCTTACTTTTTGAGGTAGTCCCATACAAACCCACAGCACACTTTTATGCATTCGCAAACACATCGTTTTGGTAATTCTTTGTCCGCGTTTATCATACATACATAGGAGTATATGAAAGAATGTTAACATGTAATACCCAAAAGTACAAAGCTAATGTCTTAACAATGAATTTGTTTTGATAAATTGTGATACCGTTTTCTCATATATCGATATTTTTCCGACCGTGTAGAGTATTGATAGTTCATTAAGTCTGATGGAAATGTACGTGCGTGTGTTTCTTTCTGTGTGTATGTAAACGTGTTTATGTATGTAGCATTTATATTTATAGGTACTCTTTTTTATATGTTTGTGACTTAAAAATTCATTGAAGTGAATTTGCGGAAGCCATTCGTAAGTAAGTCAATATTTGAATTGTGACCGTGCTCGTTTATATATTTTTGTGTGCGTTTGCGAGTGTGTGTGAGTATGAATGTGTGTTTGTGGGTGGTTCGGCTTGTGGGTTGTGGGCACAAGGGGGCTGATGTATGCCTGTGTGTTTGCGACAGAACGGAAGTCATCATTATAAATAAATTTCAGTTCAAAGCAAACGGAAAAAACAATATTTTCCTTTTGAATTTCAAGTGTTTTTATTCTTATGTGGATTTGAATTCGATAAAAAGGGTTTCCTTGTTTTGTTTTAACTTTTCGGTAGTGGGGAGTTCTCGTGGGCAATGATAAATATATACATTGGTATTGTTGTTCTTCATATTGTTGTCATTAGTATTTATATAGTTGTTGTTGTCGTTGTTGTTATTGTTGTTTACGGATAAGCTGGCCTAATAAAATATTAAAATATGCGGTTTGTTTCATTTATTTGTAGAAAGACTTTTATACTATTGTAATTTACGAAAAAGTAGTATAAGTTAACGCGTGTTTTTGTAGTTGTCACGCATAGTAGTATATTAATTTTGTTACGAAGTTTGTAACACTGGACATATCCTTAACATTTCGATAAATGGGCGTGAGACGTCCACTATACTTGGTGGCCCCACTGCCGGTTTTAAAATGTTGTCGATTTTCAGTCGCCGTGATTGAATCACTGACTATCGCTCAACTGATATATTGTATCAATATCAAGTGGCAGCTGATATCATTGTTAAAGAATTATAATGAGGATATGCCACTTGGTTAATCCCGGGAAGGATTATGTGGGATATACATGTTCCAATGGGTTTTTGGAATGGGCGCTGCAATCAGCAATGGTTGGCACTAGAATAGATACAAATCTGATGACTACTTAAAATTCCATGTTACCGGCTCAATTCCCAAGATTTTTGTAAGGAGCCCATATCCTGTTACGGGAGCCCAGTGATACAGACTATCTCCCCGCTCTCTTATGGTTTATTGTACCATTTTAAGCTAATCCTCTCTAGAAAATGGCATTACAAAGCATAATTTTGGCAGCACCAAGTGTTTTCTTTAAATGTTTTCTTAGTATCCAAGCGTGATAGCTTTTAGCGATTCAACCTTAATGGAAACCGCAAAAGAAAAAGCTGGTAGCAGCCGTTAACAATAGACTACAGCCGTTGCAATATATACTTCAACCAAATCCCGTCAATACAAATGAGAAAACGTTTTGGAGTAATTTGGATGATGTGGCTGCAACGTATAAACCTAAGGTCACAGGAACCTCACGCGGATTGGTTAAGGTGGAACGATATTTATGTGAAAATATCATTCCACGAAACCCTGACCCCTGAAAGTGGTGGCAGAAGTCGCACGTGAAAAGCTATGTTATCTGGGGTCGTCTGTACCATGTGAAAGATTCTTTTCAAAAGCTGCCCTTGTTCTAAATGAAAGAAGAATGCAATTAAAAGATGATAAACTTAAAATGATCTTATTTCTTAAAGCAAATTACAAATTTATTCAAAAACTAGGTGTCCCGGCCCGCGTCTTGTGAATATTTGATGTCGTTATTGTGCCCTTTCAACAACAGCGTGTCTGCGAAATTCTGCTGCTTCAACGGTTTCTGTCGCTCTTTGGGACGAATTGTATGTCGCTCGCTGAAGACTCCGAACTAGAGACTTTTCTGGTGTCATATAATGAGCGTTCTGTTGACGCCTAGTATGGGATTGTTCTGATGTCTCAGCAGCCCGTTGAGATGCCAGATATTCAGCAAGATACGTTGAGCTGACCGTGGGAAAAACATGGCGTGCCCAAATGTATTACTGCTACCTTTAAGGTTTGACCCTGTGATTTGTTGACAGTCATTGAAAATGCAGCTTTTAATGGGAACTGAGGCGCTTAAAATTAAATGGTAAGTTATTAGGTATGATTGGGATGCGTGGTATAAGCACATTGTCTCCCTTGGCTTCGCCAGTTATGATTGTGGCCTTCACAATATTCCCTCCTAGTTCATCGGTTCATCGGATGACATGATTGTGACAATGGAGTTATACACTGATATTTCAATAGTTAGTTCGTCCAAGATTTTTTTATTTATTTTCGTAACAATATCATTTTTTGGTGCCAGTTTGGTTCTTTCACACAACCAATTTTCGTGTTGAAAATTATGTGGCAGATTTGGAAAAACTTGAGGAATAAGCAATGAAATTTAATAATTTAATTTAATGTTTTTTTCCTTAAACAAACACTCAATTGTCTACTATTTAAATAATTTAATAAAAATTTAAATAAAAATGAAATAACCTGTTGTAAGTGTAGCTGACCACAAAAAAAGCTTCCAATTAACCAATATCTTCATATATATCATATATATTATATATATAGCCTAATTATTATTCTGATACATGAGCTATATTATTGTTAAGTTTCATTAAAATCCATTCAGTAGTTTTTGAATTAAAGAGCAACAAACATCCACACATCCATACAATCTTTCTAATTTATAATATTAAGTTGTACTTTTTTATACGGATTTCTCTATTCTTGAGCATTTCTTTTAAGGTCCGTAGTGTATTGTATTTTGAAGTATTATGTCTTATTTACATTTTGTTTTACAAAAGACACAATCGTAGACATGGAGCAGTATAGTCAAAAAGAAGGTAGACATGTCGTATGTTCTCATGTGGAAATAATTAAATAATGAATACACCCCCTTTTTTTTTATTGTTAAGCACAAAGTAATACTAAGAATGTAAGGAGACATTAGTTTTGTTTAATAAAATAAATGGATAAAAAGATTTTTTTTTTGCAGCGACCGCAGTAGCTGTTCAAAATCACGGTGATTTGAAAGTAGCAGTCACGAAAATCACTGCTTCTCAAAAATCACTAATTAGTTCATCTCTAGTTTAGACCATACATTTTCCTGTATTGAATTAGTCAATCAATGAACAAGTTTTGCTATTCACACTTCAAATGTGTATCGGTGTTTTAAATACATGTGTGGAAGCATTTGGTCATATTTTTGGGTGAATAGCTCATCACGAGTACGTTTGTTGTACTATCTACTATTGAACTATCTTAATGGTAGAAGGGCATACGTTGAGTTTAGGGGTGTGAGGTCGGGTTATCGTAAGTTAAAGATAGGTGTTCCGCAGGGTGGGGTTCTCTCTCCTCCTCTGTTTAACCTTTATTTGGCAAAGATGCCCCTTCCCCCTCCCCATATAAAACTAGTGACCTATGCAGATGATTGTTCTGTTTTATCCTCGGGCGTGAATGTAGATGATATCTATGCGAGAATTAATATCTATTTGGATAATTTATTAAATTTTTTCAATGCTCGCAACCTTAGGCTTTGGACAAAGGAGGTGAGGATGGAACTAGATGTCTTTGTTGGAGGTCTAAGGGTTCCTACTGTCCAGTACCCGATAATATTGGGAACTACATTTGACCCATTGCTTAGATTCTCGGCTCATGCCACCAAGACAAATAATCGTCTTAAGTCGAGAAACAAAGTGTTGAAAGCGCTTGCCGGATCTTCTTGGGGTAAGGACAATGAGACTAAAATAACAACTTATAAAGCTATTGGACGTTCTGTCCTAAATTATGCTGCTCCTGTATGGACATCTTTCCTAAGTAAGACTCAATGGCAATGCCTGCAAAGAAGTCAGAATAGTGCGCTGAGGACTGCCACTGGTTGTCTGCAAATGACCCATGAGGATCATTTCCACAATGAAGCGATGATACTGCCTGTTCATCAACATAATGAGTTGCTTTCGAAGCAGTTCTTGTTGGGTGCGTACAGAAGTGATCAGCGCCTACCCGAATAAGATCTGATATCAGGATATATAAGTCGAGCATAAATCGTTTTATCACTGATAGCAACATAGAGGAGTATGAGTATACTTCTGGAAGGGCCCAGTTGCATAAAGATGCAACTGAACAAGCTATACTCTCTTATAGGGACAATATTATATTAGGTGGAAGACCTCCGCCTATTAATGAGAGCGAGAAACATCTCCCTCGTAGCACCAGGACGAAACTTGCTCAGTTAAGATCCGGATGGAGCGTTATGCTCGAGTGCTACAGGGTAAGAATTGGGCTAAGCAATACTAATTGCTTCCCTGAATGCGGTCAATCACCGCACGATACAATTCATTTGTTTAACTGCGCGACCCATGCGACTCAATTGAGCCCTTTGGACCTCTAGTTACGACCAGATGATGTTGCTTTTTTCCTAGACCTTGACACCTGAGGTTGCATTTCGGTCTGTCTTTCTCTTAGATTCATAAATTGCTTTGCACTACTACATTATAATAAATTGTGTATATATATTTCCTGATGCAGATCACACGAAGCTGTTACAACAACAACAACCTCAAACAGAGAGACAGTCATTAAACTAGTAGCGAATCATATATAAAGTGAAACATGCAATCTTCTATCTCTTTCGGGCTCACACTTTCTTAACTACTGGAATACCATCGAATTTATTTCACAAAAAAAGTACATATGTACAAAAATACTCTTAGTTTAATCTGTTGTATCGGACTTATCTCAATTTAAGCATTTATTTTAATAATAATAATTATTTTGTAATTCGTCCACTACATACGAAAGGTGCGTCCAACTAAATTTGCACTCTACGTTTCATTAACAATAGCTGATATTGTATAAATTGTACACTTATCATTCCAGAGAATGTAGGTTCAACCCCCACTTATAGAAAAGTTTCTTTAAATTTTTATTTAATTACCAATTATTTCATTTCATACGCAACATAACTGTTCACAACCCTCTGTACCATCACAATCACTAAAAACGTGAAATTCATACCAAATTAGCATATGTGTGCGGACTGACGTAGACTCCAACGTTGCAAAAAAGACAAATGTGAATAGTATTAAAGCTTCGAATCCACAGAAAGATTATAACGCATTAAAGGAGACATCATATACCCCATAAAGTATATATATTTTCGATCAGCTAGACGAGACGAGTCCGCCCAATTTTGACTTTTTGTATGAAAAACTTTTTTATTGCCGTCAATATCAACTTAAAGACGCACATTACGGCTTCTTATGGACAGCCGCTTCACATAAAGATACTAATGGGCGTGTCCCGCTCACTTTTTGGGTTGCCCCATATAAACCCTCCGACGACTATTGTGTTGTTGTATGAAGAACTTATTTATCAAAACCAATATCAGCTTGAAATTCGATATGGGGGCTTCTTACGGATGGTCGTTTCACAAACATATATATTTGGGGTATCCTCTATATAAACCCGCCACCCATGTTTATGTTCTTCAAAACGATAGATCCAGATCGGACCACTATAGAATATAGCCCCAAATAAATCTGGTAAAATGAAGATCATTAGACTATGTACAGGATTTCTTGACGACACCTTACTAAACTCATCTGTGAAACTCAGCATTATCAGTTTTTTTCTTTTTGATACCACACCAGCCATGTTGGATAATTTTTACTTGCCAAGTACATATTGTATCAAAACAGGTCAAGAGTAAATTCTTTGAAAATATGTATGGAGAGTGTAAAATGTCGGTTACACCCAAATTGCAGTGTTACCTTGTTACTGTTTTATTTTATTTTTTTTCGGAGGGAAATTGAGCTCGCACTGGGATTATTAACTTGTCCCATTCATGACCTTTACACTGTTTGAGAGTTGCAAAATATAACATCAATAAGAAAGCAATTTCCGTCGGCTGTCAACCTACAACAACAACAGAAATACCTTACGCCCTATCGACAAACGAAGTCCTCGAATACGAGGGTGTTGACTAGGACAGGACGGAAACAATATCGTCATGAGTATTGGAGTGAGTACATTTAACGCCGGCATGCTTCAACACAAAGCCTGAATTGCAATCGAACAACAGTCGAAATCCACTTCAGCCTCTCTACCGAACATTCAAGGGTCGACTAAGCGCGAAAAACCAATAGAGCGTGCCAACGAGAAATAGAAAGGAAAAGAGAGAGAATTACTGGAGTCAAGGAAAAAATAAATAATAAATTAATCCAGAATTGTTGACAAATGAGAGCTGAAAAAAGAAAATACTGAAAGACATTTTGCTGCTTTATAATACGAGTATGACTCTGTCAGCGAGAAGGAGAAAGCAGACGGTAGCGATAAGTTTGGCGGTGGCTGTTAACAAAAGGCTCTCTCCAGGCGGTCGACGGCTTGCTTGTGACATCGTATTACCCACACACATCCAATTTCAGACATATAATGTTAAATATCTAGTAATTTTACCCATTCTACACTTGAACCTATAGACACCGAAATATTGAGAAATATTCCTGCTCCATTGTACTTTTCGCATATTCATTCCGTTTTCGTTATCATGTATAATTAGCACAAATAATTTTTAAACTTCAACGGTGGTATACCAATTTATCACAATATCGTACAACATTAAATGGCACTAGCTACATAAGAGTTCCCTTTATGTAAGGATGGTGAAAGTAACCAAAATGCCATGTCAAGTAAACACATTGTATCTACATATAAATTTGTTTGACGGTAGACTCTTTAGAGTAAAATGATAAACCAAATATATGATAAAGTACAGAACCGATTAAAAGACGAGGATATAAAATGTTAAAACTCGTTAGAATCGCTGCTTTAATACACTTCATACTAGGATGTTAAATGTATCCAAATATATTTATATAATATTGACTTCAATAAAGAAGTTTTTCATACAAAAACACAAAAGTGTGCAGTAGGTTCGTATGGAGGCTACTCCAAAAAGTGGGTGTGGTGGGTCAATCTTGGTACTCTATTGAACTGCAATAAAAAGAAGTGTATGTGGAAATTTTCAACTGAACAGCATACAAATTGGTCCCAAAAAAATGTGCAACAACATACAGACGAACAGACAGACAGACGGACATGGCTAGATCGTCTCGACGAGCTAATCAAAAATATCCTTTAACTATGTGTGAATGGTATTAAAATTTATGTTGTGTCCTACCCCTCTTCGTAAGATGTGGACAAGAGATGCGGGTCCGACAGACGGACATGTCTAGATCGACTCGTCTCGTCGAGGTGATTAAGAATATGTTTATTTTATAGTGTCTGCGATGTCTCCTTTAGTACTTTACAAACTTTCTGACAAACTGATAATACCATTTTATACTACCTATAGGTGAATGGTCTAAAAAACTAGTAAAACGTTAACTTCGGTGTGACTAAAGTTTCAATACAATTCATACTTGTCCTTCTAACTCGGCGACGCCGGTGTTTTACTTCAGTTTTTGAATTTTTAAATGGATGCTTAAATTTAAAAAATTTTAATATAATAAAATTTATTCAAATTAGTGTTTGAGTTGCCTTTTCCTTACCAATCAGTTTCATTTTCATACAATTTTCGTTTTCGATTTTCTTTTTTTAACAAAAAATCTATTTTTGGACACCGTCTCGCGCTGTGTCGGCAACGTTAGTGATCAAAACAAAGACAAAAGTGTAATTGTTCTTGCCCGCTGTGCAAGAGATAGCCCCGCGCCGCGCTATAACGCTGCCGGACTTATCAGCAAACTTTTGTTGGCAAAAACAATATTTAATTTATTAAATATTATTTAGCTGCTTAAGGCAAAATGACAGAGGACGGTCAGGAAGGCTTCAAAATTGCTTGGCAAAAGATGCCCATTAAACGGAGCATGCCAACATGACAATGAAGGAACTCTCAAGCCACCAAAATGTTTGTGTCTGGTGTAGGAGATATACAAGGAATGCTTGGTTACTTCAAAACTCAGATTTCCGTTAAAGATTTTATGTATAAGACTCAACGTAATGGTCAGGTCCGCATTATGGTTAAAAATGCTGAAAAGTGCGGGGAACTGGTAAAAAAGATAAAAAAACGACAATGTTAGCTATCACACTTTTCAACTAAAACAGGAACGGGAATTAATGCTCACGTGGAACTACAAGGGCATGTCGTTAGGGGTATTCACAACATGAAAAGACGCATCACCAAGGAGCCACTACATGTGTTTTTCAAAGACTTAAAGCCTGATAACAGAAACTGTGAAATATACAAACTTAAGAACATTGAAAATAGTATTGTCACAATTGAGCCGCCAAAGAAAGTAAACGATATTGTGCAATGTTTTCGGTGTCAAGAATTTGGGCAACAAAGAATTTAAGTGCGTCAAATGTTCACTAAACCACCCAAGTTCTGACTGTCCTAAAGATAAAAGTCAACCACCAGCATGTGCTAACTGTCATGAAAGCCACTCTGCGAGCTATAAAGGCTGCCGAATACACAAAGAGCTCACTAAAAATAAGACGAACGTTGCTCGTAAACAAACTATGCAAGTAGATCTCCGCATAGCCATATGGAATGCTAATGGGCTTTCCAACCATCACAATGAAATATACCTATTTTTAAAAACACATGATATTGACATTATGTTAATATCCGAAACACACTTTACAAACAGATCGTATTTTAACATTAAAGGTTACGATGTTATAAATGCAAATCACAATTCTGGCAGAGTGCAAGGTGGTAGTGCAGTCATTGTTAAAAAAGCGCTTAAATACATAACACTAGAAAGTATCAGTCTGAATAACATGCAAGTTGCTGCTATAAAAATTCAATGTGTGTATATTAACGTATCCAGAGCTGCGGTATATCTACCACCAAGATATAGTCTCACACTAGATAACTTCAATACGCTCTTTCAAAAGTTTGGCAATCACTTTATTGTTGGGGGAGACTACAACGCCAAGCATCCTTGGTGGGGATCAAGGCTTGTGAATCCAAAAGTACTGAGCTTTACAAATGCATAGTTACTAATAACTACTCAACTTTATCTACTGGCAAGCCAACATACTGGCCCACAGATCCCCAAAAGATACCTGACCTGTTGGATTTAATTGTATACTCTGGTCTACCGGTACATCACTTCCGAATTGAAGAAAACTTTGATTTGAGCTCTGATCACTCGCCAATTATTGTGATCTATGGATCTACGGTACAGTTTAAGGAGAAGCCATACAATATGACTACAGCTAAAACTAACATGAATGCATTTAAAAACTGGCTCGAGGATCAACAAGCTTAGCCATATCGTTGAAGTCAGGGGATGAAGTTGGCATTGCAATTGAAATGCTTACCAACTCAATTCATGCAGCAGGATCGCTTTTCACGCAGCAAGCAAAGAACAATCCAATGAGAAAGCCATTTCTTACTATGGAATTAAGAAGACAAATTGCAGAAAAACGAAAATTACGGAAAATATAGCATTATACGCGTAGTCCGGCTGACAAAACGAAATTCAATAAGGCGGCCAATATTTATATTTAAATAGAAGGTTACGAGACATCAAAGATGAAGCCACAGCAAACTATTTGAAAAACCTCAATCCATTTATAAGTTACCCGGATTATAGTCTCTGGCAGGCAACTAGATACTTTAAGAGACCCAAGAGAAGAGGCACTATAATAGTCGTCAGTAATGGCAGCCGCTGTATAGGAAAGCATGAGAAGGCTGAAGCTTTTGTGCATCTTAAAGTCAGTTTCTAGATACTCCCTGCCATATGAGTTTGCGAATAATCAAGACTACAATCTCAGAAGTATACGCTGAAATAGGGTGTATTAAACTTTAAAAATCACTAGGGTATGATAAAATTGATGGACACTTTATAAAAAAACTCCCACCAAAATGCATCAAATTGCTCACATATATATTTTACGCCATGCTTAGACTAGAGTTCTTTGCTAATCAATGGAAATGCGCCGAGGTGATTATGCTGCTCAAACCAAATAAACCGGAAGTTTGCACATCATCATACCGCCCCATAAGTTTGCTGGTTATGTTCTCAAAAGTATTTGAAAAAATACTACTTAAGAGAAAGTTACCTGTGCTGGACGATCTTGCCATCATACCCGAACATCAGTTTGGGTTCAGAAGAGGTTACGGAACTACTGAGCAGTGCCATCGGATCATAAGAACCATTACAAATGCGTTTGAGACTAAGGAGTATTGGACAGGAGTCTTCCTAGATGTCAAACAGGCTTTTGACAGAGTTTGGCATTCAGGCCTATTATTTAAAATTAAAAAAAATGGTTACCTTCACCATACTACCACATAATAAGATCATATCTCACTAGTAGAATATTCTATGTCCAAGTGCAGGATAGTTTATGCAAGCTACACACCATCAACGCTGGAGTGCCACAAGGAAGCGTGTTAGGACCACTCCGATACACAATTTTTACTGACATACTTATCAGTCGTAATGTCGAGGTAGCAACATATGCTGATGATAATGCCATCATTGCTAGTAGCACGTCTCCAGCAGTCGCATCACAGTCAGTGCAAGAGGAACTCTGTTTGATCGAAAAGTAGTTGACTATGTGAAGAATATCAGTCAACGCCCAAAAATCGGTCCAAGTGACTTTTTCGTTAAGGCAAGGAGACTGACCGCCAGTAATACTAAATGGCTCCACTATACCAGCTAATGACTCCGTGTAATACTTGGGAGTGTACATGGACCGAAGACTCACATGGAAGCTCCATATAAAATCGAAGCAGATGCAGCTTAAAGCGAAAAATAAAAAAAATCGACTGGCTTTTAGGACCACGTTCGCAACTAAGCCTTGAGAACAAAGTTCCTCTTTACAAGGCTATTCTTAAACCCGTATGGACATACGCTATGAAGCTATGGGGAACTGCAAGCAATTCCAACATAGAAATCTTGCAAAGATACCAGTCCATGCCACTAAGAACCATTGCAGGTGCTCCATGGTATATGACCAACAATGACATTCATAAAAACCTAAACATGCCTTTTGTTAAAGATGAAATAAAATGATGCGCAGTGAATTATATACAAAGGCTTCACAATCACAACAATAATTTAGCTCTGGATCTCTTAGATAATAATTCTGACACACGACGCTTAAATAGATTGCAATATATATTGTTTGAGCTCATTGGAGCTTAAACAATCCTGTCATTTATTAATTTTTCAAGCAATTTGTTTATTGTCCTAAGACAGATTACAAATAAAAACTGAGTTAAAAAAAAAAAATTTGTGTTTGACATGACTTTTTGAAGTTTGTAGATGGAATAGAAGAGTGTGAATAATTTTGTTGCGAATAAAATTGTTAGAAAGAATTAAATTACACACAATTTAAAGAAATTTTGGATCGAGCGGGGATTGGACCAAGGCAGTCTATAATGTTAGGTAGCACGCTAGACAGTTGAGCTTCAAATGTTTACTGATACAAATGTACAATTTATATAATATGAACTGTATTCATATTTTGTATATAGTTGACCAATTTAAAAACAATTATTATTTGAATGGAAATATTTGCTTTAATTGAAAAATGTTCGATGCAACAAAATAAATACAAAGTGTTTTTTTGTGGGAGCTATACCGTCTATTGATCTTAAGTTGCTTCTTGTTATAAAAAGTCTTCATAACAACTTTTAAACCACTATTTCAAAGTTTGAGCGAATAGGACAGTAACGCACAGACAAACAGACGGACATGGGTAGATCGCCTTGTCATGCTGCTTACGAATATTTATACTTTAAGGGGTCTCCGGTGCTGCCTTTAAGGAAACATTTTAACTAAATTATAATACTATTCACACTTTGTGCCCCCCTTCCCCTACCCTACCTCCCATTCGAATTCCCCTGCACCTCGTCACAATCTACCCGTTTCCCAACACTGCCCTTTGTCTTTCCATTCTCCTACCTACCCTTCCTTTTCCACCTCTACTCAATGACCCTTTCCCCTGCCCCCTTCCATCAAATTAACATGTATAGAACATCACATCCCTCTATCTTTCACTACCTTTTCTACCCGGTACCACTCCTTGCCCTGCCCCTCCTTGCCCTGCCCCTCCTTCTCCATGCCCCTTTCCCTACCAGCACTTCTCCTACCACCACGTCTCATACGACTTTCTCTCTTTAATGAAATGGAGAATATCCTTAGACGAGGTGTTTCTGATCTCATCAGATGTAATAAAGGGTCTATTCATCTGCTCAATTCTGAACCTGGCCAAGGCCGGGCAATCTCAAAGTAGATATAAACTAGTTTCGTCATCCTCTAGACAAAGTCTGCTCTCTGCTTCTGAGTAGAAACCTAGTTTATTAAAGTTGATGATGGCAGGTGAGGTAGCCCAAAAGCAACCTCAGGTCAGATCTATTGAGATGTGCGTTGGATTTTGGGTTTATAGGACGGGTTATAACAGTAGTTAGACAATAGGTTCTAGACCTCACTCTAACTAGTAGAAGGGCTACAAACCTCGTTTGGAATTGGCGAGTTTCAAACGAAGTTCTCTCTCAGACCAGAAACATATTCACTTTGAAATTCCAGGAGCCTCTGATATCCTCTCTAAGGTCTATCTTCCTAGGAATACAAACTGGCAATCGTACAACCAGCTCGTAGCATCTAAGGTTGGCGGAGTCCTGCGCAGCATTAGCTCAACTTTTACTGAGCTCGAACTACGATAGCGCGGCTATGCGTCCAGTCCACATGAAACAGAAGGTTCCATGGTGGACTAATTTCAACCGTGCGAAAAGATTCGGTAGGTGGGAGGAATATAGGTCATCCCTAATATAACAAGCTTATACGTCAGTCCAAGCGTGAATCCTGGAGAAGGTACTGTGATGGTTTGCAAACGCTATCGGAAGCAGCCCTTCTCCATAAGGTAATCACAAAGGACAGACACAATGGCATCGGACTCTTAAAGAAAGAGAACTGTCTTTATACCAATAGTAGACAGGAAACACTTGAACATCTGCTTCAAGTACACTTTCCTGGGTCTATACTTCAACTAACATCGTTAAACTCTCCTATCTCTCAACTAGCCTATCTGGCGTCTCGATAAGGACAAAGTTTAATGGGCGATCATGTCCTTTCAGCCTTTTAAATCCCCAGGGGGAAATGGGTTCTTTCCGGCTCTGCTTCAGAACTGCTTAGGTCCTGATCGACCCTCTGATACCTCTCATGAGGGCTAGTTTCAACTTGGGTTATATACCGCGGTCATGGAGGAAGGCTTCCGTCGTCTTTATCCCAAAGCAGAGTAATAGGTCCATGGAACTGGCCAAATCTTGAATACCTATTATTCTTTCCTCCTTTCTCCTCAAGACAATTGAATGTCTTATTAACTGTTACATTAGACAATCAATAAACATTTCATACCCCCTTCATGAACACCGATTCGCCTATTTGAAGGTAAATCCACGGCCCACTTCATAACTTGGTCGGTAAAATCGAAAGAACCTTTCAATCAAAAGAAATAGCGCTGCGTGATTTTCTTGATGTTGAGGGTTCTTTTGATAATACGGGCTATGGCTCCATCACTCGAGCACTTGCGCAGAGGGGTATAGATAGCCTCACCATTGCCTGGGTTTAAGTCATGTTAAATCAACGTGACATATCTCCTTCTCTTGGTAATGTGACTGTCATTATTAGGGCGAACAAGAGGTGTCCTCAAGGAGGAGTCCTCTAGTCACTTCCTTGGTCCCTCCTGATAGACGAGCTTCTAATCGAGCTTAGTTCACAAGGGTATAACGTCATTGGATATTCTGAATACCTGGTGGTCCTGGTCTCACGGAGATTTGGGAATACTGTCTCGAACATAATGTGTTCAGCTCTTCGGATTGTGACCAACTGGTGTTCCTAGGAGGGCCTCACGATTAACCCACAAAAGGCGTTCTTGGTACCCTTCTCAAGGAATAACCATTGGATCTGTGTCCAGTGTACAATGCCTACTCCTATGGAGATATCCACTAACACAGCTGTTAAATCGCTGGAAATAAAATTTGTTAGTGAAAATGAATTGACCTTTTTGTCAATTAGAATTGCCGTACGAGGCAGTTCTGCAGAGTGGTTGTAGATTAAGTCCAGTTAAGTCCACGAATTTTGCGACACACCACCAAAGGCTCTTGAATTAGAGCCAGGGTGGTTTCCTTCTCTGCGAAGAGACTGCACACTGTGGCCGTTATCCCTTTGGCCTGAAGCACCCTTATGGTGCTCACTTGCTCTCCTGGAGGTTTTTACGGACTAGGCTCTCCTTCTTTCCCGCTCGGGACCCCTTTACCCGAGTCCTTTAGGTGAGGTAGCTTGTTTTGCAGTCACATACCCCGTTTAGCCAGATGCCGGCGAGAACGTTGCTGTGGGTTGCTTGATCAGCCTTTTAGAAGACCCTTCCACCTTCCGTGAGACCTGTTTAGCTGGTGTGCCTAATACCGTCGCAATGGCTCCCGTACTGACCCCATCGCCGGCAGCTTTCCTACTGGTGGAAGGTTTGGATTCCGCCGTTGGCGACTGCGAATTTTTTAAGATCATTGAAAAATAAGCATTACCATGCAGAGTTGCATTTACAATGCAAAAAGTACTAGTTTTTATAACAAACATTGAAAATACCAAATGCAAATATAAAAGTTCTACTTTGCTTGTGTATATGCACAAGAGTACTATTTGCTATTGTGTATGCACATGCACATGCATATTTAATTAAAATACATATTAAATTCCTGGGGAAACTTCGGGATAGTCGGAAATACACGAAAATTGTAAAAGTTTCTCGATCCCGCACGATCCTGAAAAATTATTCGGGTCCCGCGCGATGCCGCGCGATTCCCGTCCCGTACCCATCTCTACACCCTACATAAGGGGTTCATTGTTAATTATTAATTATTTAGTTATTGATTTGTGTTTTATGGTCGCCAAAAAATACTATGAGTATGTATTTCTACAATACATATCTAATGTTAACTTAGTGTACATATTGAAATATGAATGAATGAACGAATAAATAAAAAAATAATTTTTAATAAAATGACAAATTAGTAGCAGAACAAAACTCCACATACTCTAATTCACATGCTTACATACATGCATTTACATATGCGTGTATTTTTAGCTTATAGTAGTTTCGCCATTTGAATCTTGGCCGTGTGCGTCGGGCTCGCGAGATGACGGAGGGAACCGTAAAACGATCGCAGCGACCGGATTATATGTAGCAGAGATATTATCACCAACGTCAAAGGAACTGAACAAAAATTTCTTGAGGGTGGAGCCGGAGGCGTAGGCGATGTCATCGAGTGCGGGCTAAGAACCTCTAAAGATGCACGAAGAAAAGAGAAGCGGATCTCCTTGGCTATTCATTCCAAATTTATTGTACATGTTCATTTTCTTATTCGCTTTTGTAATTAGCGGAAGTTGGCAAAATTTCTATGCAAGCAACTAAAATGTGTAAATACTGCATAGACTCAAACGAACGCATGTGTGGCAGTCATATCCAATCTTCAAGACCATGGAACTAAACGAGTGTAAGGAGAAGCTTGTTTCAGCGTAACCAAAGTTTTAATACTCTTCATAAAAATACATATATACTATAAAACATATTGTTGATTGTAAATTAATTGATTAATATTTTTACGATCACATTCTCGTTTACTTTTGCTATTCGTGAATTCAATAAACGCCTCATCATATTTTTTAGATACAATTGAGCTTGCTGTCATTATCAGTTGATATTTGTTAAGTTTTGAAGGAAAATGGAAAGGTAACATGATAAACTTGCTCAAGAATCGCAAATGAAAATGAGAGCCCGGTACTATATGTCAATATGGTAATTAGTTAATGAATTTATGTTACGTCGGCTGACTCCTTGATAGATGTCACTCATAGACCAATATGATCCTTAGTGATGCCCATGATAGAAGTCGCTCAGGAGCTTTTAAATTCCTGTAGAACAGCTTCTTAGGAGTCCGATGATGTCAATTTAATCTTGATGGACACTTGCAAATGATGTGTTCCAGAGTTTCCCTGACTCCTGGTTCGTTGCATTTCATAGAACTATCTATGTTGGTTATGTCTAACATTTTCACATGAGCGGCTGTTAGACAGCAAGCAATTTGCAGTCTCTCATATTCCTTGTTGCTTTCTTTGCCCAATATCGTATGATGTTACTTCTCGCTGCAGCCCGACGCCATCTTTTTGGTAGACTATCCGCTTTGCCGTATATGCTCCGCTCGCTTGGAAGAAGATGTGCACATTTTTTTATGTGCTGTGGGCATCTAACCTCAAATCAAATCAAAAAAAAAAAAAAAAAAAGCTTGTATAACATGGAGGGCACACCGCGCACTCTGCATTAATGCTACCTTTACATTTTCTTCGTGTGCAATACAAACAAAGGATCTGATCTTAGGATATGGATTATTTAAGAGCTTTCTAAACAACAATGTTGTTTTCGCTGAATAAATTGGTGAATACTACTTTCAAAGATCTTCAAGAAAACTTTTCAAGTCAGAAGTGGTTATAAGAATGAGCTATTGTATCACTTAAAAATATATGTATTAATGAAATATAAATTAATAGACTTTTTTATGGACATAGAGAAATTATGCATATGAGTTTTAAAATTCATTGCAACCATCCGGCATACCATACTAGAACTTAAAATTTGAGCTCCAATATATCCTATATGAAACCAATATATCTGCTTCGAATTTCTTAAATTTAAATAGAAATATCAAAATTGTGTTTAGCACCCGAACAACGCCTGGTTATTTTAGTTAATAAGTTCATAATTTAAAAAGTTGTTAAAGCTCTTAAAAGTTTCATTTTAACTAGATACATTTTCGCTGGACCTCACACTTGAATTATATTTTTTCTTAAAAACATCAAATTTATGTTATCATCTTTTATAAATAAATTGTCTTGTCATGCGCCGAAAATTTAGTGCAGCTCTAGGAAGCCACAGCATTTAATAATCCCACACAAATATATTCTTTTCGTTATAGGATGTCAGCAAAACGTAAATCTCCACCAAATAAGTTTGAATTCGATGTCACCAGTGTGCCAGTTGAGAACAATGGCGGTTTGAACTCAAATTTGAGTTTAATTTCGATTGTTGAAGAAAACACTGTAGCTGATAATATGAACGACGGAAGTCTAAACACATCATCGGCATTAGTTAATTTTGGTTATATACATAAGGTTGAGCAATCAATGCAAGAACAACTTTTAAGCAATAACAACAATAACAACGGCAGCTACTTGCCCATCACGGAATGTGTGCCTGTCAGTAGAAGTGACCCGGCTGCTCCAGACTTTGGTGCTAATCAAATGCCGTCGATGGTCGACGAAGTGACTAAATATTTCGAAGATCATGAATACAAACAGAAAAAACGGGGCGAGGACGAATTGAACACAGAAGCAGTAGATCTTGATACTAATGGAAAAAGCAATATGTCGGCAGTACCGGCGCCCGCAACGACCACAACAGATTCTGGTGCGGAGAGCTGCGACCAAGAGGTAGACCTCTGTGTCGAAAAGGTGGGTTCATGGTACCTAAGTAATGTATATTAATTAGAATGTACTAAGTACTATGCATTATTAATTTTTATACTCTTCACACGTAGTGTAAATTATATTATTATTATACCCTGCCCTGGACACAAAAAAAAAGTTTTTTTTTTAGTAAAAACAAATTGTTAAATTAAAACAAGAACAAACTATAACTTGGGTGGTACCGAAGTTTTAATACAATTCCCTTGAAGTTTCAAGCTATGAACATAGAAAATGTAAAAAAAAATATTTTTATAAAATCTAACAACCTAAATGTGGGACATACGTTCATTGAAGTTTAAATATAAGTGGGCGTAACACGGGGGCTGCCCCTTAAATGGATAAATCATCTATTTCTCTGTATGTGAGGCGCTTGTCCATAATTAAATTTTATATATTAATACATAAAATTTTAAGTTGATATTTAGTGTAATAAGAAAGTTTCCTTACAAAATTCTAAAATAGGGCGATAAATTTCTATGGCAGCTACCCTTAAAAAAGGACGTGGCACGCCCCTTAATATTTATGTGAAGCATCCGTCCATAAGAAGCCGTCGTATAAAATATTTACTGAAATAAAAACTTTCCATACAAAAAGGCAAAAGTGGGCGGGTGGTTTGTATTGGGGCTACCTCTAAAAGTGGGGAGATCACACCCAAGACCCTTCATAAGAAACCGTTCCAAATTTTAAGGTGATGTTGACAGCAATAAAACAATTTTCATATAAAAAGTCGAAAATGGTGGGTAGTTTGTATTGGAGCTACCCTAAACAATGGTCGTGGCAAGTCAGCCGGATATTTTGAAAATTAGTGCCTAAAAAATGCGCAACAACATCCAGACAGACAGACGGACATAGCTATATAGACTCGTCTCATCGAGCTGATCAAGAATATGTATAGTTTATGGGGTCTACGATATATCCTTTAATGCGTTAGAAACTTTCAGACAGACTGATAATACCATTTCACAATATGTGTGAATGGTATCAAAAGTTATTATTTGTTTGTGATTTAAAATCTATGTCAGTCTACATTAGCAAGGGTCCAGGGTATTTCGTAGTCGTGAACACACGAATACTTCATTCTTACTTGATTATTACAGCCAATATCAACTTGAAATTCTATATGGTGGCATCTTATGGATAGATAGCTATCCTGTAGCTATTATTACAGTCAATACCAATTTGAAATTTGATATGGTGACTTTTATTGGGTGGAAGCTTCACATAATTATTAATAAGCGTAACCTGCCCATTTTACGAGGTAGCCGCAATAAAAATAAAATTTGCATATTTTTCGAGCTAACCTCCTAAAAAATGGAAGGAAAGTTTCACTTCACATTGCATTTATTTGGTTGTATTGAACATGTTTCAGCTTGAACAATTATTTTTAAAATAATTGTTGTGAAATTGAGGTGAATATAATTAAAAACATCTGATATTGTATAAATTGTACACATGTATATGCAAATATTTGAGGACTGGACAGCTCAATTTTTTAAAGTTTTTATTTAATCCTTTCTAACCATTTCAAAATGGTAAAATTCATGCTAAATACATACATGAATAAATTTTATTATGTTAAAAATTGTAAAATCTAAGTATCCGTTCAATAATTTGAAAATTGAAGTAACCACCACCATTACTTTGAAAAAATTACAAATCTGAAGGGTTTTAAAGCTTCGGTTTCACCGGAGTTCACGTTTTTTCTTATTTTTTGTTTTTAATTTTAGTCACAGCACCTAGCATCGCCACCCAAGAAACGTGCCAAGCGTACGGTTAGGAACCACATGACCAACGGCGCTTATGCCACCGAATTATGTTCAGGGTCTATAAGTGGCACTGAAACACACTCCACGATGCAGGCAGATGTCAAAATAGAGCCATTGGACGATAATCTGACACAGCTACTGGGCACTGTTCCCTGCGAGCAATATACCACAAAGCTGGAACCCCTCGACCATATCCCAACAATCGAGAACCGATCATTCGATCAATATGTGATACAATCGTCGATTCCTAGCCACAATAACTCCGACCATCTAGAATTGTCGCCAGACTTGAAATCTGGTAGCAGGCATTCTTCCATGGACGACGTTGTCAGAATCCTGGCCAATCAAATGCAGAACAATACACTCTGCGCATCTGAGACTGGGTTGACGTTAACAACAGCGGAACTGGCTTCGCTTCGTAATGTGCCCCCGCCGCTCAATACGGACTCATCTAGGTAAGTCAATTTCCTCGATTTAAAAAAAAAAGTATGAATATTTTTTGTTTGTGCTTTTCCAACCAAAGAATTAAAATGTATTTGTAAATGAAAATTGGAAATATATTTTCAATATAGTGGTCCGATCTGGCCCACTGTTGAATATTGCATTTGATTGGTAGTATTTAGCAAAGAAAACCAGAGGACAACGAAAAGCCCGAAAACATTGAACCAAAACTTTTGCGATTCAAAATGTATTAAGTATTATTATTCTAATTGAACCCTCCTCTGGATGCCAAGGGTATACAAAGTTTGTGAAAATATATGTACCTGGTAGAAGGAGGCCTGGCAGACCTCGTATATAAATTCTTGATCAGCATCGAAAGCTGAATCGATCCATGATATGTAAGCAGACCAAGTGTATAAATAGTTTTAGATGCCACGCCCGCAATACGTTTATATATATTTACAAACATGTTTTTCAAGGTAAACAAGCCGAAAAACAAGAAAAAGCGGTAACTTCGGATGAACCGAAGTTCTAATACCATTCACACGAAACTTTAATCGTATTGTAAAACATAAACGAGGGTGGGGGGGGGGGGGAGTGGGTTGTTTAAATGCGGCTACTACATGTACATGATGCGACCATCTGTAAGATGTCACCATATCGATTTTCAAGTGGATATTGACGTTTTTCATACAAATGCATAAAAAAGAGCTGTGGGTTTGTATGGGACTACCTCAAAAAGTGGGCAGGACGCATCCATTTGTATATGTATATGAAGCGGCTGTCCATTAAGATCCACCAAATCGATTTTCAAGCTAATATTGATTTAAATAAAGAATTTTTTCTTACAAGAATTTAAAAGTGGGCAGTAGGTTTGTATGGGGCTACCCCATACCATTGATATGGTAACTTCTAGTGGGCGGACTCTTCTCATATACATTAATGAGTGGGACCCGCCCACTTTTTTGGGTAGCCCCATACAAACCTAATGCCTACTTTTGTGTTTTGTATGAAACACTTTTTTATTAATGTCAATATTAGGTTGTATGGACAGTCGCTTAACATTCATAGACTAATGGGCGTATCCCGCCTACTTACTTTTATGCATTTGTATGAAAAACTTCAATATCAAATTCGATATGGTGGCATCTTATAGATGGTCGCTTCATACGCATCTACTAGTGGGCGCGTTTGGGATAGTCCCCACTTAAACCAGCCACGTTTATGTTTTACAATACGATTTAAAATTTTCACACATAGTGTTAGATGGTATTATCAGTTTGTCTGAAAGTTTGTAAGGCAGTAAAGAAGGCATCGTAGACCCCATAAAGTAGTATATATTCTTGATCAGCTCGACGAGACGAGTCGATCTCGTCATGTTCGTCTGTCTGTCCGTCTGTAGCTTATTGCATTTTTTGGGCACCAATTTTTATGCTATCCAGTTGAAAATTGACACATACACTACTTTTTATTGCAGTTTAATAGAGTATCAAGATTAACCACGCCCACTTTTTGGGGTAGCCTCCATACAAATCCAGCGCCCACTTTTGATTTTTTGTGTGAAAAACTTTTTTATTGTAGTCAATATCAACTTAATAATTGATATGGTATCTTATAGATTTAACTTTAAGAATTTAAAAGTGGGAAGTAGGTTTGTATGGGGCTACCCCAAAAAGTGGGCGGGTCCCACTCATTGATATGGTAACTTCTAGTGGGCAGACTCTTCACATATACATTAATGAGTGGGATCCGCCCACTGTTTGGGGTAGGTCTCATACAAACCACTTTTGGGTTTGTCCATGAAAAACTTCTTTATTAAAGTCAATATTAGGTTGAAATGCGATGTGGTGCCATTTTATGGACAGTCGCTTAACATACATAGACTAATATATGTCAAAAGTCCCTTCATAAGAAGTCACCATGCCAAATTTTAAGGTAATGTTGACAGCAATAAAAAAATGTTCATATAAAAATTCTATAATGTGGGGTATGGTTTGTATTGGAGCTTGAAAATGGGCGTGGCAAGTCATTTTTGATACTCTACTAAACTGCAATAAAAAGAAGTCTATGTACCAACTTGCAACCGGATATCCGACTGATGTAAGGTTTGGCAAACCCTGAAAAACGTGTATCGGAAGCCGATCATTTTTCTGTGTAAATAAAATGTTGTTCCTTATTCCTTCTTTCGCATTGATGAAATATATATATATAAATATTTCCCAATGTAAAATGACCTTGATCCAGTTAAATTCATATACTTTCTTATTGCAGCAAATATCAACTTCAAATTTAATATATTAATATATAAAATTTAATTATGGACTATCGCTCCACATATAGAAAAATATATGTGATTTATCCATTTTTGGGGGCAGCCCCTACCAAATTTTGGGATTTTTAATGAAAAACTTTAACATTTCAGTCAAAATCAACTTAACATTTTACATGGTTGCTTCATATGAACGGACGCTTCGCATAATTAGAAAGGGGCGTGTCGCCCCCACTTTTAGGGGTAGCCCCCATAGAAACTTTTCACCCAAATTTATTGTAAGAAAAGTAAATATCAACATAAAATTTAATATCTCTTAATATAGCCGACTACAACTGTCGTATGATTTTTTCTGTCAAATTGATTTTTCTTATTTTATTTAGCAATGTTTTTAATTTTATTGTAATTCGTAAAATTATTTCTAATTTAAATTCAGAGTTTGCTGCTTTATAATTATTTTTTAATTAAATCATCTCAAAGCTTTAAAGAACTTAACTTTATCACGCATGGGAAAGGGGGCAGGGAGAAGTTGGAGTCAAAGGAAAGGTGAAATGGAAGGTAAGGTAAGGTATCATAGGGAAGGAGGGGGAATGGCAGTAACGCGCTGGGTACATTTAAGATAGAGGGATGAATTGTTGTATACATGTAAATAGGATCGAAGGGGTGGTAAAGTAAGTGGGAATGGGGGCAGTGTAAGGGTTGGATCTAGAAGGGGTGGAAGGGACAGGAGAAGAGGGAACTAGAGGTAGAGTAAAGGGGCATGGGGTAGGTGGGGCAGGGAAAGGAGTGGCAAGGGGAAAGGCAGCAACGCGCCGCGCACCAGCTAGTTAATATTGTACATAAAATTGAATTATGGACAAGCACCTCACATATAGATGATTTATCCATTTAAGGGGCAGCCCCCGTGTTACGCCCACTTTTATTTAAACTCCAATGAACGTATGTCCCACATTTAGGTTGTTAGAGTTTATAAAAGTAAATTTTTGTTTACATCTGCTAAGTTCACAGCTTAAACCTTCATGTGACTGGTATTAAAACTTCGGTACGATTGAAGTTAACGTTTTTTCTTGTTATACCATTGTTACATAAGGTGAAGGTGGTATTATCAGTTTGTTGGAAAGTGTTTAACGCATTAAAGGAGGCATCGCAGACCCCATAAAGTATATATATTCTTGCTCGACGAGACGAGTCGATCAAGCCATGTCCGTCTATCTGTCCGTCTGTTGAAAATTGGCACACACACTTCTATTTATTGCAGTTGAATAGAGTATCAAGATTGACCCGCCACGACACTTTTTGGGGTAGCCCCCATACAAACCCACCACCAACTTTTGACTTGAAAAACTTCTTTATTGAAATCTATATTAGGTTGAAATGCGATGTGATGCCTATTTATGGACACTTTTTGAGGTAGTCCCATGCAAACCCAAAACTCACTTTTATACATTTGTATGAAAAACGTCAAAATCAACTTGAAATTGTATATGGTGGCATCTTATAGATGATCGCTTGAAACACATCTACTAGTGGGCGTGTGGCACCCTCTTTTTGGGATAGCCTCTATATAACGCCCCACGTTTATGTTTTACAATATGATTTAAAATTTCGTGTGAATGGTATTAGAGCTTCGGTTCAATCGAAGTTAACGTTTTTTCTTGTTTTTTTTTTTTATTATTTAATTTTTTTGTTATTAGGAACAAGGTAACTTAAACTTAAATCGAAAACTTTACTTTATAACTTAGTCTAGTTAGGCTAAGTTTGATTAGTCAATGATCATCAGTACTGTTTTATATAATATTTTTAAAGATTGTTTCTGTTCTGCCGGTCTGTTCAATAGGAGATTTTCTGCGGGCTAAACGATAAAGTGCATAGAAAGATGTAAATAAGGAAATCCTACTAATATTATAAACGCGAAAGTTTGTATGGATGTGTGGATGTGTGCATGTTTGTTACTCCTTCACGCAAAAACTACTGATTGGATTTTAATGAAACTTTACAATAATATAGCTCACATAGGCTATAATTTATGAAGAGTAAATTAACGCATTTATTTAATTAATTTAAAGCAAACACAGCGCCAACATTTTAACCACGGCTGCTGCTCTGAGTAGACGACAAAAAGCTGATAGTTACAAAATCGGTTAGCGATCATGTGTTTGCCTTAAATGGTTATATGTGCGGGACGATATTCGAGAGGCAGAGAATGAAAGAAAACCTTTGGCTTTATGAAATTTTTGTATGAACAATTTTATTACCCGAGGGGTCATGAATAATGGCGAAGTGGAGAAGTGGGGCAGGGAAAAGGGCAGCAACGCGCCGAGTACAGACTAGTTGACAAATAAAATTCC